>KN493859.1:3444-15393 GCA_000787155.1 Scartelaos histophorus | reverse complement strand
CTTTCCCTCAAAATCTGCTCTTGTTCTCTCAAGTCAATTATCTTGTTCCCTTAAGTTTTATATTTTGGCCACATGTTGTTATTGTTTTCCTTTACATCCTCTGCAGGGATCCGTAACAACAAGATTGCTTTGTTTATGTTTCTCATATTGTTCTCCAATATTTGGTCAATGCTTTCTATTCTTTTCTAGAAAATACAGCATGAATAGGCGTAATAGGATAGGAGGAGTAAATATCATAGTAAATAAGATGTTCTTCCAGCCCTCTTAATTACTAGTCAAGGTATTATGTCCCAGCAAAACACTTATGAAAAGAGGAGTTAAAAAGTATTTAAGCACAAGCTACTTCAGATTTTGTCAGACAGTCTATGCATATTTAACCAGTTCACTCAATGATGAATAAAACTCAGAGCTAATCAATCTCTTCATCATGTAAATCAGGTAGTATATTTTCATTTAAGAATGGCAATCAAATTCTCATCCATCCTAAATTACATGCAAAAAAACAGACACATCCCCAGTATCACAAACTCCTCTGAGATGGTCTGACCTGAGCTGTGGTCTTCATTGGGTGTTATTGTACCGACCACTGCAGATCAGAACAATGCACAGGAGACTGGCTCACTCAATACATGTGTTGACTCCAAGCATCAGGAATAAATCCAATCCAATACCATAGACATATTTATGAATCCTCGTCATTTTGGTCTTAAAATGTTCATATTAACCCGCTCTAGATGATCCTGATTTTTTTATTTCGATATTTTGTACCTAAATCAAGATATGGACATAAATGACGGACCAATCAGATGCCTTCATTCCCCGAGGTCGCTCCCGCTAGCGTTAGCAACAGGTTTGATTGACAGCCGGTGTGTTTTGTTGCTAAGGAAGTTGCCCAGTTTGGACAGGTTTGACTGACATTTACATTTATCCAATGACAGCGCTACTTTTGCGGGCTTTAACTAGATCCATGGCTTCAACAAGTGGATCAAAAACATTTAAGAAAACTATCACTGGAACGCTGCCATTTTGTTTGTGGATTTAACTGTCTTTTAACTTTTTTTTTTTTTGGGTTGTTGTACTTTTTAATTTGTTGTGTTAGTCTTAAAATATACCGATAGAGCTTCATTTACAGTTCGTCATGGCTTGTTCAGCGTTTAATTGTGTTAATAGACCTTCGACCCTCACCGATGTCCAGTTTTTTCAGTAAGTACAATAAATAAAATAATGTAATGGTAGTTGATTTATGTGTTAAATATTCTGTACGGATGTGTAAATACTTAGTTTTGACAAATGTGAAATTCTTGCCCGTCAAGACTAATTTGAGATGAGTAGCTAATCAAGCTCTTCACCGCTCTCCGGTGAGAAGGGCGGGAACATTTAACACCCTCAAACGTGATTGGCTCTTGTGGTTGCTATGATACTCGCGGATTTCCAAATATGGAACCTGGCTCCAAATTTGCTCCTGTTTGAGCGGCGCTGAATCCTATGGGTGACGTCACACTCAGTCCACTCCTTTTATACGGTCTATGTCCAACACCAGAGTTTATATTTCCAAGTAAATATCAAGTATAGATTATATATGGGACAATAGACAACTGTAAATAAAGGACACTATGTTAAACACATGAGGTGATAATTAGGAATTGCTTCTTTATGTTATATATATTTTTTTATTTGACCAGGTAAAATAAAAAAGCTACGACCAAGAGGCACACACGGTGTTCTCAACTATTGTAAATTTATAAAACATCCAAAAATACTCCCAAAGTTTTTAGTGTGATTTCACAAATGTTATTTTTTGCAAAAGAACCCAAATCAGTCAGCACCAGGGTAAAATTGACAAAATGCATCTCAAAGAATTACATGGGCAAATGATTAGTGTAGGAGTTGGTGTGAAGGAGACAGTTTCATCTGTGCTGTGAAAAGATGGCAGAGAGAAAAGCAATGGCAACGGAGAAAACAAGAGTGCGGGGGACGAGCAGGGAGCCAGGCGAGGGAAGGAAGCAAGGCAGGAAGGCGTTTGTGATTGGCTGCCAACTGGACACTTTCTACTACACTCCAACATCCACACGCCGCCATGACACCTCCTACACACACATGCAAAGTTGTACTCACTTCGCAGACAGACACACACTGCAATCAAATGACCTAATAGCATACGCATGAGAGAGTGATTGAGAGAGTGGGTGGAAGAATGATTAGGACTAGATTTTTGCTTCTTCAAATAATCTATGTACTGTATTTCTTGGATTCTACGGTCATTTTTTAACACTACGCTGCACGACACTAAAGCAAATTGTCACCTTTAACTAAAAAAACACAAGAAAGAAAAATCATGCTACGACTACGACTAATAATAATAACAAGAACACAAATTAAATGAGTAAAAATAAGGGTTTTGTTTTTTGGAAAGTGGTTTAGCAAAAAAATAAAGCTGATTTGCAGTTGTTCCCATTATGTGTCTTTTTAGGAGTACCTGCACAACCTGGAAGCACCCCTGACTAAGACCTATCAAAACCCACTGAAAATGCAAAAATAGCTATTCCTAAAATTCACAAAGGATCTATTACCTCACTGTTACACAAGAAATGCCTCAGATCAAAACCTACCGGCTGCTCCATGTGCATATTTTTTTATCTACAAATGTTTTTTTAAAGGTTTCGCTCTGTTCCGCTACCTCATCCGCTGCCACGGATTCCTTGTTTTAATTCCTCCACATGTGTTAATGCATATGTCCTGGAGCCATTCTGATTCTCTGTGTTTTTTTTTTTCTCATTGCACTGGTTTAAGCTTGAGCAGATGTGTTTGGGCTTTTTTTTCGAACCCTTTTTCTAAAAACCTACTCAGCAGCCTCGGCGGAAACACAGAATACCTCTTTCTAATCCACTTTACCCGCTAATCCCTGCTCCGTAGACCTGTTGGCTTGCTTTTTCCATACAAGACTAGTTTTATCTTTCCCTCTCCCCTCATCCATTCACTGGGGGTCTTAGTAAAAGATCACTATCAAGGAAACCAACAGAATTAGCCTGCATCACCACGGACCAAGGGGACAGGATCTAGCCGCCACTAGATTTACTGATATTCAGGAGAAGAGTGGAATTGATCGCAGAGCTCTGGGATCTGGCTGCTGTCTACTATTATAGGGCTTTGCGGCGCTGAGTTAAGGTTGCCCATTCAACGGTCGGTCTGCCAAAGCTATGGGGACGGGATTTAGCTGCTTGACAAAAGCTTGAAAGGTATATGTGATATGTCATCTGCTGCAATGGGCTACAGGGGGATTTTCAGCGGCACAGCGTAAATAAAGGCAGAAAAGGGAACAGCCAGTACTGGAGACCCACAGCGCAGGCACAACCCACAACCCCACGTGAATGACTGGAGGCAGAGATTTGATTCAGGCGAATGGCAGTGGGACATCGGAGAGGGACCGATTTAGACTAACTGGTGCATTGCAAGACTTGTATTCTAAGAGGCAGGAGGCCACGGGATGGGAAATATAAGCCTAAATGAGTTGCCAAGTGTGTTAAGCATTGGTCAGTGCCTTGCAGTGGTCAAGCACATGTTTTTGAATAAATGAAAGACTACGGCCATGTTTACAGAATGGTGATGTTAGCGTGCGTTTAACAAGATGTCTGTATTTCATCGTGCCTATGACTGGTGTGTGTGGTGGTAGATTTTGATCATGTTTGGTGCTTTGGATTGCATGAAAAGCTCTAATAATCTAATCTTTTGTTTTTTTACCCATGCATACCAATACCAATCAATTTTGCTATGATCAGAAGCTTTAAAATCGACTTAATGATTGACTATCAGTGATTCTTACCATGTATCATCAATGTAACGTGACATTTTTACATGAAAATTATGACAAAAACTATAACTTTACTTTTGTTGTTGGTCAGTAACTGTTAGAACTTATTTTTATTGCATGAAGAGAACAAACTGAAACACTGCTCATTTAGCTCATAGTCAGGGAAGATAAAGTAAACTTTCAGCAAAAGAAAAAAAAAACCAAAAAAAAAACTTCTGAATCTAACTTTTGTTCCAAACTTGCTCAGTAACAAAGTTCCAGGCTATTTTCGGACTCTGTTTCTTAGCAACATGTTTAAGTCAGAGGTGATGTGTTGGTACGGGCAACCGACTTATCTACAAGTCTTCTTTCAAATTAACTCTTATTGTCACAGGTTGGTCACAGGGAAATACAGGCTAAATTAGCATAGCTTATTTTAATTGAATGTGATTGAAAATGGAATTAGACAAATCACAATGAGATGTACAAAGTCGGGTTTAGCAGATGGTGAATGACTGCGATCCCAGGGAAGAGAAGGGGCCATAATGAGGGACAATAAGGCGGAGGGCACTGGGAAGACCACACTGGAGCAGATGGAGCCGGGCCCCTCTCCCCACACACTCCGGGGAGCGCACAGTGGAGGCCAGATCTGGGCCGTGGACGGACAAAAATAATCTATAAAGAAATAAGAGAAATGCTATGTAGAGATGCCAGGAGGAAGACAACTTTTTTATTGTTTATTGTGAACTTGGAATGGCGTGAGTCACACATTGCCTTCAAGAAACAGATTTAAACTGTAATATTTAATACAAAAGGTAGAAAAAGTAGTCATTAGGGGCTGTTTATCAATATGTTTTAATTCCCACCCAGAAGTAATTTTCAACTTGATGGTTCTGGTCTGAGAAACTAGGATTTATAATGTGCTAATTATGAATTATCTATAATGAGGTTAGCTAAAAACTTCTCCTTGGGAACAAGACTTATTTAGCTTAATGCATTATAAATCTTAATCTCTCAGACCAGAATTGTCAGACTGACAGTAACTTCTGGATGACAGTCAAAACACCGTTCAGAAAACCTTTTGTACCTTGGACAACTCCTGGACAAATGAGGGATTACGCTAAAAACTGAAAAGGTCGCATGTTTGAAAATTGGCTCATTGTAATATCAATATTGATTGTAATGATTATAATTATGTGTACAATTAACTAAACATGTGATATCTAATGCATTTGGCTGGCAAGACATTCTATGAGTTGTGATTACTCCTTCACAAGTGGAATGTCAAGACCTTGGAAGCAAAAGAGGACAATGTATAAAAAGAATGGAAGATAAAGACACTGTTGTACGGAGCGGGCTTGTGCTGAATGGTAATTAAAGGGGAAAATGTCATTAATTAGCAAAGAGGCCAGCTGTGGCGCTCTTTAAAGGCCTGCTTCCTAACATTAAATATAGATTACAGGACATGCAGAACACATACACACGTGTGAGAGGAGACAAAATAACAGTGATGCACAGATCTAATTAGTGGGATCGATTTTGCTAACCCCAGTGGAGAGGCAGCAATAGGAGCCAGATCCTGTAAATGCCACCCCTCGGCAGGAATCTGCACACACAAACTGTCGTGGAAAATGTGTGAGACTATAGGCTGAAAAAAAGAAAGCAACGAGAAATAGGAAACCATGAATGAAACGCAAACACCTGTGATTAAAATAAAAATGAATTATATGTAAGTGTGCTGGAATTTTTGAAGCCCGCATGTTGCATAAAATAGACTCTTATGAGCTTTAAGTCACACTATGATGGTATTACCTCTTCAAAACCATAGCTGGGGTGGTGTTTTGTTCTATTCACACATTTAAGTAGCCCTTTATTATTAGTCTGTCTACATCTAAAAAGCTCAAAATGCCCCGTTCCACCTTGTGATGTCATGTAGTGGTAGTTAACAGCTACATTTTACCTTTTGTTCAGTAGAGCAAAGCAATTTCAACTCTTAAATTATCCAAATTATCCTATTGAAGGTGTAGAGAGTTTAAAATCGCAGTGGAGCACCTTTATTATCTCAAGACTTCAGATAATATATGCAGGGTTTGTGTGTTAAACATGTAAGAATGAAATAAAACACAACGGCAGGTCTGTTTGTGATGAGGAAACAACAATTATAACAGATCAAAAATAGCGTAACATGGGCCCTTTGAATCATGATCTCAAAACAACCTCTTAAAAATAACAAATTTTTTCCCATTTTTTTTGTTACCATAAAAGAATCAAACATCAATCAATCATTATATCTTCATATTTAGTTTCTTTTTTCTACACCATAGACACTGTATTCTACAAAACTTACTTCAATTTATTTTAACTAATGATGAGAAATAACATACCAGAAATGAAAAACAATTGGCACTGCATACAAATCTGATTAAAAATATGCTAGAATACTTTATTCCTGTTTAATAAAATTGACTCCTGTATCAAAAGTTTTGTCTACACCTTTATTTGTGTGTGTGTGTGATTACAGACTCTGCCCTTCTTATTATAACTCTGCAACAATACAACAAATGAGAAGTGAAGACGGCCCAGAAGCGGCACAATCTGCTCAAAATAGACACTATTTACATGAGTATTAATAGTATTCCCAGTGCACTTACACAGTTGAAAGGTGTTTGTTCAGACATATTTTTGTATTCTGCTTTGTATTTGCATTTTCAGATTCTGCTAAACAAATATTTGGTACATTCTCTTATATGCAGTAGGTTAGTTCATTGTGCAAAGTAGATGTCCATTTTCAAAACTGCATGTATAGGTACAAACAGACTCCATGAAAGTAGATCAAGCTGGTGCATTTTAAGTCTATGCTTCAAGTTATTAATACATTACCTTATGGTTTATAAATATAAAGCTCTCTAAAGGCTTCCAGAATGCACATCAATATTGTGTTGAAGGAAACATAAAATAAAAAGCTCAACACATTATTGATATTTCCTGCTGCTTTGTTATAATGGTTTATTTAAATGCAACCACTATGATTTCTGCATGTTTTTTTTTCTCTTTGTGCTGGGGTGAGGGTATATGGGCCACAGTAGAGCCTCCTCCCAGGCTCACAAACCAGAATGCACAGTGGAATAACAGGAGGCTTTTGTCTTCTTTCATGGTTTACAGCACTCTTTGGCTGCTCTATCGATCCTTCCCTCCATCTCTCCCACACACTTGGCCCCGTCCCCATAGCCGTGCAGTAATGTGTGTGTTTGCCAATGAGTGTGTGGGAGTCATACAACTTTGTCTGACCACCTTTTGTACATTCACTGTGTCTTGTTCACCAGAAATAGTATTACGCATGCAAGTAGAACAGAAAATACATATCCGGCTTTTTAAAGTGAGCAGAATGAGTAACATGGTCACAGTGGCGCAAATTAGTGGAAGGTGTGTAATCTTTCATGATAATTATTGTAGTACTTTTCACTTTAGTCTCGTTGCACATAACAAAGTAGTTGTGTTTTGTCATTTGTGCCACAGTTCTCATACAAGTGTTGTATGACAACCTCAGACTAGCTCAGATGGATGAACTTCCTCCGATATTTCCCTCATCCACCTAAAACATCTGGCAGTGGTTGTCCACTGTACCTGAAAGGTTGATCCAGCCACACTGAGGATGGGTCAAATGTACAGGATATGCTTTCCTGTGGAGACTATACCTTATCTTTAGCATTTGCAATTGAAATGCATTACTGGTGTATAGTTCATTTTTTGAAAAGAAAGAAAAGACATTATGAGATGAATAGATTGACAGGTTCTCCCCTCCAAACTATAGAAAGCACTCATACCACACACAGACACAGACACATACACATACTAGAATATTCTTGCTCCAGATGTTCTTTTTTTTCCAAGGCCCTCTCCTTAATCCTGTTGATTTGATAAGAAATCTCATTCCCCTGCGCTTGGTCACACAGAGCAGCCAATCCGACAGATCTGACTCCACTACAGTCCTGTCAATGCTATCTCCAGCGCTTACGGCCATAGCAGACAGCAGGTAAAGCCTGGACAGGCTGTGAGGAGAGGCTATGTGGCCCAGACCTGTAAGACCCTCACCGGAAAAGGTCTGAGATACCTGAGACAATCGATTCTTATCGACACTGTTGGTAATTACATTTCATTAGCTGTTGGTGCTAATCCACAAGGCCCTGCTCCAGGAAAATAAACCAGAGACAAAGAAATAGAGGAAAGAATGGATGAGACTAACGTATCAAGCATGGCTGCTAAAATATGATTATTTTCTTAATTATTTAATGTGACATCTAGCGGTATACATATTACTAGATTATGACTAAAGCCACCTCCTGCCATGTTTTACTTTAATTGTAACCTATTCTGTGTTTGATTAAGGGCAATGAATACACTCAAAATGCATTTTAAATACTAATTGCCCAGCTTTCTTTCTCTATAATTTATATTTCTTTTTTTTACTTTATTGCAGTGTATCTTGTCTTCCTGCCACTGAGATAGAAGAATTCAGTTTAAATCTACCATATTTAACCCTTGGTCCGGAGATTTAAGGAGAGTGAATTAAATACTAATTCATCCCACTTTTTCCTCTCTCGTCTCCACTGACCCCTCCTCTCTCATTTCTATCTTATCCTTTCCTTTCTACTTTTCTTCAACCCCTGAAGAGCATGTCAAAATGTTAATTTCTCTTAAATTACTTGCCATTACAGTGCAGAGATGGTTAGCAAGGGGGGAGAAGCTTTTACTTTGTAAAGGTGAAGACTGCTCAGAGCTGAGCATGCCTTTTGTGGATTGCCAGCAGGTAAATGCCTTCTTAACTATTCAGGTATCAGATCATAATTCTTCCAGATCAGATTTTTACAGTAATAATTTTTGCAAACAAAGTAAGGCAACTTTTGTTTTTAAACTTAATTTTCCCTTGTCTGATCAGTAATGACGTGTCACACTTCTCACATGCACATTAACATTTCAGCTGATCTCTTACATTATTGCCCAACTTCAAGAGAACATAGGCCAAGCAAAATAACCTTAGTATTCAAACTGTATTTAAAGTGATCCACACATCCATACGCCTTGTGTTCACGTATATTTGAGCTGTCAGCTTTCTTTAATCAGGTTCATCTATTCTGGACCCCGGTGGGCGGTGCCCGCTGAAGCATTTACAGGAAGCACATGAGGACTGTGCTGCTGAGCTGCTATAGACTGACAGATCTAGCGTAGGCAGGGGCTAGCATGTCGAAATAGGACCTGTCCTCCAATCACAGCGAAGAGCATGAGTGTAGGAGGATAATTACAAGTATTTCTGTCAGAGGCGTCACGTTTCCATTGATGCACTGAAGTGAGACCAACGCTGATGTAAAGGAGGAAGTGGGAGTAATAGAAAGAAAGACACAAGGGAGGTGCGATTAGAAAGAACAATTAAGGTCCATGACAACTTTAGATTATAGAAAATTGCTATTATATATATCTTTTTTTTTCTTGATCGAAAAAGCTTTTATAATGTCTGAATACGGTACCTCCTTAAATATAATCAGCTTCAGTTTCTCTGCAGGACAGACATTTGTTGCAAAAAAAAAAATCAACTACAGAACCAGTTTTTCAAAATTATTTATCTGAAAAACTTTTTACTTCAGTTTGTATCCAGATCACATTGTTGATTAGTCAGATATTTGATGCACACAGGCTAACTGTACTACTAACTGTATATTTACCACTGTAATGGTAAATATACAGTTAGTAGTACAGTAATAGTAATATATCTACCTACTGTATATAATAACATAGGATATTTAGAAAACGTGTGGTTTAATTCAACTGAAAATTATTGCAAATCCTTTCAAACTAAATATCTGTCTTTGCCATGATGTTTACTATTTATTGAAATGACTCTTAAAATACTGACACGTTTTAAAAAATTATTACTGTTTTAAAGCACTGAAAGTTCTGTCATCCTTCAGGATATTATAATCATCACTGTCCTACTGTTTTTGAAATAAAGACAGTCAGGAGGAGATGCAGATACTTGTCCTGCTCCTTCTATTCAATGTATTAAATTCTATTCCCCGATGCCAAAACTCAACTTTCAGTTCGGAGGGCCAGATTAAAAAGATCAACGGGCCGCATATGGCCCCCGGGCCGTAGTTTGCCCACCCCTGGTCTAGTCTATCTTTTGTTCCTATAAGAGCTGGGGATATGTGTATCCAATTCATTCATTCATTCATTGCTCATAATAACTCGTCCCCAGCAGATAGACATAAACACTGGTTGCATTCCCACAAAAATCAAGGCTAAAGAGGTTTATAAAAATGTATCTGATTGGTTGATTTGCCAATATATAATAAATTGGAGCAGAGTAAGTTCCCATATTAAAAATAAAATGCATTTATCAGGGATATAGGACTACTATAATGTTGTATTTAAGATGATTCCATTTGAACTCACTAGTCCCTAATATAAAAAGACACATGCACTGAGGACAATCTGGGAATGACACACAGACCCACAAAGACTGGGACAGCTTACAAACACATTCAGTGCTAAAGATTGAAGAGAGAGAGAAAAAAAAAAAAGATGATAGGAGAAGACAGATGTTGCTCTTATTGATATATTTATATTAGCAACTAATATAGTGATAATCCATTTTCAAAATTATTTGATACATAGTCTGATATATAGTCTGAAAACATATACTATTGCAGTATAATGAACCAATAGGATACCAAATACTTTTTCTAAGTAATAAAATGTATTTAGTAAAATATGCAAGTAGACAAGCAAGTTTAAATTAGTTTGTTTCCTCTAAAAATACATTTCTTCTGTAACTCCTTTAAAACTAAATGATTAATACATTAATACATAATACAGACTTTGGATCATTTAGTGGTTGCTGAAATGTGTCTGTTAGTATAATCAGTAGTATATTTTTCTGGTAAACTTGGGAGCCTCCAGCTATATTTCAGCTCCCCCAAACTGCCAAGCCAATGCTACAAATTCCACTCAGGTCTTATCGATAGGCAGCCATCTAATCAGCTACGGCTTCAATTTAGCCCAATACACCTCTGGCCAGTCACCACCAGAACCACAGCAATCAGCTTAGCACTGTGCACCGAGCTGCAAAAATGGCCCACTCCCACCTCCCTGCAACGAGAGTGGCCAGACAGATGGGAGAGTGAGATAGCATTCCTAAACTGTACTTTTCAAATCAGTATCCACATACAAATGACTTGTCTTGTATGTGCTGATTCTGGCCGATATCACAGCAAAGTGGTGCAGCAGAGGAAGTGGTGGATGATCGGAGAGAGCTGTTGTAGTGGTGGAGGAATGCATGATATCTAAGACGAATTAGAGAGACATGATGAATGACGCAATATTTTCATGCCAGAGGGAAACTATTGCACTTCAAATTAGAGGGGGTGACAGGGAGAGGAAGGAGGCACCAGAGAAATGAAATAAAGCTGCAGGAATAAAGCCTAATGACAGGGCAGAGTGGTTCTGGTGGGACAAGCCACCCAGATCAAGAAATGTAGTTTAGAAATCATTTGTCAATGTGCCCCCTGACTGTGCAGTTTATTGATATGAGGATGATCACAGAAGTCAGTATATGCTACATTCTTGGGGGGAAATAATTAGTAAAATGCTTTGCTAGTAAAATTTAGTCGGTCAGTTTATTGATTAGCATCAATTCACATGGTAATGGTTACATATTCGTACAGATTCAACAAATTTTAATGGCTGAATCAATGCATTCATTGGATCAATTAGCATATTCATGGTTACAAAATGGCTACTTAAATTACTCATGATGAACTGACAACAAGACAAGAACAGATTTGATCTGAAAGATATTTAATCCCCATTTGTTGCAAACGTTTTTCAAGCGGCCCTTTGGGAGGTGAACAGTTCTCTAAAATGGGCTTCCTTACCTTCATGTTTTCCCTCTGCACTACCCCAGATGCCCGCACACCTATGGTGTCCTGAGAATAGCAGCTAAAAATAGGGCCACTAAGCACATGTGGCATGTTTACACTCTGGTGGATGGTTTGGAATTTGCCTAGCGTTCCCGAGGTATTAGTTGTTTGTGTGTTTCTTCCTCTTTAGGTGTACGAGATGGGTCAGCATCTGTTCCCTCAACTAACGTCTTGTTTGCAGTTGTAAGA
>JACN01022493.1:0-11344 GCA_000787155.1 Scartelaos histophorus | reverse complement strand
TCCATGGAGATGTTATAGATTTGCCTAAAATGTTTTGTAGTGTAACATTTAACTTAATCTCCAAGAAGATAATCATGCAGCAGTCGGGATCTCACGTCCAGCTTCAGTTTCTGACTCGTATAGCTTATATAGGTTTTGTGGTGCATGATAAAATAAAACTAAAATGTCAAACTGTATTCAGCAAAACATTTACTCTTTAGGCTTAATAAATGTAGCATTTATGATCATTCAAGATTCAAATTATTAGTTTATGCACATAGAAATTTGATGAAAAGTCAATAGCAACTGCAGACTGTATAAAGAAGTGGAAAAAGTGAGTGTGACGTCACCCACAGCGAAGTGGAAAAAGTGAGTGTGACGTCACCCACAGCATTCAGCTCCAGTCAAATGAAGCTCACTGAGGCTCACTGAGGCTAATAAGAGCAAATTTGGAGCTCCATATTAGGGAATAAGAATTTATTTACGAAATAAAAATGCCAAGATCACGTAGAGAGGGTTAATACAAGTGAGGCCCACAGCGGCAGTTAAAGAGAAAGGGGTGACAATTTTTCAATGTGAAGTAAATTGGAAATAAAAAAAGTTTCAAAAGGAGCACTTCCTGGACCTGCAGAGGTTAATACACAGTAGATAAAACACAGTGCTGCTTTTTGAGGAAGGGAAGTCAATTTAAAGATGCAAAAAACCCAAGGCACTCACTGGTTAAAATGCTTTTACATAGGGATGACCAAAAGGCACCTGCAAGAGCGTTTAGCTGAGCATAAATATACTACAGGCAACACAAACAATCCTATAGCCAGACACTTCAGCAATCCTTCTAATCTGCAGGCTCATGGTATTGATCATGTACCAGTCTTTACAAAAATCCTTCTAATCTGCAGGCTCATGGTATTGATCATGTACCAGACTCTTTACAAAAAGGAAACTGTGTTCAAAAGCTTAAAGAATGTGAAACTTTTTGGATTTATAAATTATGGGCAACAAAACACCCTGGGCCTAGTGAAGATTTGGACTTCGCTTTGGACAACTGAGGTGTATCTTTTGTATGAATATATTTTTTCTGCATTTCTGTGTACATATAAGTGTTTATATTTTATAAATCCTATGGTTTCCCGTGGTTCTAATACTGCCATCTTGTGGAGTGTCTCAGGTAGTGCCCACAGGTGGATCTCCACACCTTCTCTTCCAGGTACCAGCCTTGATAGTGGTTTCCCGTATTTAACTCACACGGTTCATTCAGAATTCTATTTGTCCCCTCAAGAAATCCACAGAAACGTGTTGGGACTTTGTAAATTTTCCATTAATACATGCTGTAAATTAATAAAGGCATTTTATTTTAATCAGTGTGTGCCTTGTTTTTTTCACCTTTAAACCAGAAACACAGTCAAACCTCTGTGCTTGCTAGAAGTTTAGCTATGTCCAGGTATAGATACAGTCTATGATGGCAAGTCATAGCAGGTCAATAAACGTCAGTAGGTAAATAGTTTCAGTGCTAACCGCTAACGTTAAAGACTCACGTGTTCCTCACGTGGTCTACAATGGTCACTGGTTTTTAGCATTTTTTTTTTAAATACTGTTCCATGCTGCTATTCCGACATGCCGATATTTAGACACTGATGTCCCACTACTCCAAGCGTCCCACTACTCCCCCCTGCATCCCACTACTCCTACAATGTTTCTGATATTAAGAACATTGTAAAACAGTAAAAGGCATGCCTTGGTATGCAAGTATCTATATGACGTGTCGTAATAGCAATACCAAAGGTGTCATAATACTAACGTGTCTAAACAGAGGGATGTCGGAATTGGCGACATCCGTCCTTTTTAACTTCTCCTTTTTAAATGAAGCTAAAAATAACTCTCCCATGGAAAATACATTGTTGTTAGGGAAAATAAGAGTAGATTTAGAGATCGTGACTATATAAATGGACATATTTTACGAGCTGGCCTCTACGTTTCAAATAGGAAGTTCGCGTTGACTTTACACTGGAATATTGTGGCCCTCTCTCTGTACCAGTGTCATTTTGGTCTTAAAATATTCGTATTAACCCGCTCCACCTGCTCCTTAGTCCACTTCTATATACAGTCTACAGCTGTGGCACCACATAATGGAATCGTCTGTATTTCCCAACAACAATCTAGCCCCAAAGAAAATCTCAACTTACAGCAGAACATCCTGTGGGTTAATGTGGTGTCAACGCTACCAGGAAGTTTAGATTTCCTGAAACATTAGTGGGTCTGTCACGTCAACGCAGTAAATCAGGAATACAACGAGTCAATACACGGACAGAGTGCAGTACTGTGAGGTCGGGTACCACCAGTGCAGTAGTATCGCATGACACTGAGATCATGTACAGTGTGTAACTTCATATTAAGCTGCTCTAATGTTGTTCTCATGTTCATACATCATTTCCTCGTATTCTCGGGTATTGTGGTGTGAGACAGGGGTCTGAGGCAGTGATTCTTATCAAACTTTTTACATTGCTTAAGTATAAATTGTTGACAGGATGATAGGATTATGTTTTAAATCACAATACAAAAGTTGACAACAAGAGAGATGATACTTTGCAGCGATAACGAGCTGTATCTGCAGTGCTGCATTAATGAAGCTACTCACCATTTCACTTTGGTCGTCAACTCCACGCGCCTTTCCCTTTGACGTTGTTCTTGTAAAGTTGCTGTCTGATGCCGTAAAGTGTTTTATATTTGTTCTTCACGGTTGTAAACCTTCCATAGTCCATTGCCCGAGCTCCTGATGCAACGCATGGTATTTACACGACTATAATGGTTTCAGAGGAAGTCTTTTGAAAAGTCATCCGAAGTTTATTTGGATACGCTGAATAATTAAAATTCCAGCTTAATTTGAGTGGCGTGTAAAAGCTGTTAGACGCACATGAAACCGCTAGTGTAAATTGTACAAACAGTTAAAGGTTGTATGGAGGATTTTGTTTGTTTAAAATGGTCAGTGATAGCATTATAGACATGTAGTAGCCTAGTAATTATGATGACCAAAACAAAAAGAATGAAAATCCATCAACTCTGACCGTGTTGGGGCCAGATAAACATCAGCCAATAGAAAACAACGCTACATCGTTTTCTATTGGCTGTTAGGTTGTCAGTCAAAGTCCCTACTCTTCTAGTGTAACTGAGTCTCTGGCATGCTGTTCGTTCAACACACTCCACAAACACAAGACGCTGTTTATAAAACCAATGAAGCGGTTCTTAGCGGCTTTTTCCAGCTGTAGCTTCCTCACAGTTTGCACAAAGTTTGTTGCAGACAAGAATCCACGACCAGTTCACAGCAAAAGAAAGTCAGTTTATGAGGTCACTGAAAGGAGAAGAGAAGAAGAAAAGGCGTGAAGCCAAACTAAGCTGATCCTAGGAGATTCATTCCAGCGATGGCGTCACTGAAGCAGACGAGGGTCTAAAGACTGACGCGCTGGAGCTAAATTACTTCTGGACAACAAACTTCTGCTCATCATTGGAAAACAGGACACAAATGTGATATTCTGTATCTGAAAACGTGATTTCCAATGCAAAGAAAAAGTCAGTTTGCTGCTGCTTGTTGTATTAGGTTGTTAGTATTATTTACAAGCCCTGTGCAGAGATGGGAAGAGAACTTATTTTCTAGGATAAACTGCTTCATTAAAAACATAAATGTAAATCCAAGGTAAGGTACATTACTCTCTCACTCACCATCATTATAACTAGGATAAACTGCTTCATTAAAAACATAAATGTAAATCCAAGGTAAGGTACATTACTCTCTCACTCACCACTTCATTATAACTCTGAAAGTCGCTGCAGTTATGATAATAGTAAAAGTGAAAAGGAACAACTGAACCAACAGAGCAGAGGCTGTAAAATGTTTTTGGTGTAAAGAGTTGGTGGTTCTGTCGGGGAGGAGGTTTCACACATGCTTCTCATTCCTTGGAAAGTCCTCTACACCACCTTTAAAATGGAAAGCAGTACCTTATGCGCAGTGACTGCTTTGGTGTAAATTAGGGGTTAGCTACTCATGTGGGCTATGCTAATGTATGCTAGCTCCTGCCCCACCCTTACACACTAACGCATGGGGGTCAGCTTTGGGGTGTAAGAAAAAATAGTCTTACTTCATTGCTTCATTGATTCAAAATGCATCTGAATTGAAATTTTTAATATTTTTCACAAAGATTCATTAGTTACATTCACTGTTCTGATGATTTATTTTTAAGCATTTTTATAAATTCTATTTCATACAGTTATGTTCTTGTGAAGTTGCAGTTCACTGTATTCTATGTGTAATTCATTTTGTAAATGTGTTTTGATTCTTGGTAACCTGGTTTATGTTTTATAAACATGTAACTGTTCCCCGTCTTAGGGCGCTTTCACACTGCTAGTTTGATTATTTGGTCAGCAAATACAATAGTTGTAATGTAGCACATAGACCCCAGTGTGGTCATGTTCAGCAAACAAACCAAAAGTGGTCCAACTGACGTGTCATAACACCACACACCGTCCTCATCCCAACTCCTCATCCTGAAATCATAAAACAGCAGCAGTTGAACTTGATATGCCACGCGCTTGCCTCAGGTGGGGATTGGAAGTCTGGTTCTCAGTCCATCCTCTGCGTGCGTTGGTCAGATGATCCATGAGGCTAAACTCGAGGCATTATATAAGTTAAATCCAGTGAATAGGATATTGCTGCTTGCCACAGGTTTGCATTCCCAATTCTGCGTCACTCTGAGGCGACACATTTGCAAACTGGTACTCGAGCTGATCTTATTACATTCTCTGTACTGGCAATTTTTGCCAAAATATCCAATGCAAAAATGAGTTGTGGCTGCGTCTAGAGAACAATCTGTTATTGTGCTGGAGTCGCTGAAGGCGCAGAGCGCATCATTTCAGGCAGAGGAGACGTGTATCCTCACATGATGCTTTTGGAATAGTTTGTTTGGACCTACTGTCTGTGGTTTGGACCCGAGTGCACGTTGACTCCAGAGGGACCGCACCAGAATGGAATCAAGCGAACTGAGACCAACTGTATTTTGTGCACTTTACGCATTCACACCGACAAAAACAAGCAGAAACTAAGAGCTTTTGGTTTGAATGGACAGTTTGGTGCGCACCAACTGCTGTCGCTGTGAAGCACCATAAGGTTCAGCGTGGCTCTTATATTTATTCAGTTTCTCTCTAGCATTTTTTTGTTTCATAAAGGAGCTCATCGGAGTTAAAGGTTGATCTGGGCTTTGTGTGTGTGTGTTTCACTCAGAGGATTGGCTGTGGACCTCTCCTTTAAAAATCCAACCGTATCATTAGCAGTTACACATGTATTAATCATGATCTGTCTTTCAATTAAATGTGATTAGTTCTTGTTCCCATGTACGGGACATTATTCAGCCCTTTCACGCGTAGCTAAATACACCACCTGTTTGAAATGCTCTCTGTTTACTGTGAATGTGAACACTGCTGTGGGCTCTCACCTCACTGAGCCAGCCAGAACACCAGCCACGACAGCACAAAACTACCAGTTAATCCGACTAATCGCACGAGCACTTCTGAGTTTTCTCAAACGCTCTCGGTCAAATACTCGTCGCAGTTCTCAGCCTGCTGTGCCTGAGAGTGCATGAGGCATTAGAGGTGCTCAACTGTGTTATAAATAAACATCCTTTTTAGGCAAATTCGACATTTTGTACAGACACAGCAGCGCTAATGCACACCAGCTGCTGCCCCATGCAAATGTGTGTTAGCCATATGCTAATACTCACAAACAAGAGAGAGACACAGAGGAACCGACTGATCTGATACAGGTTTATCACAGATTTATCCTCTGCACCATCTGACCCCTCTCCTCCTCATCCTCTACTTCATTTGACCCTCTCTTCTGCGTCCCTTGCTCCACTGACCTTCTCCTCTGCTCCTCTGACCTCTTTCATCCTCTTTCATCTTTCATCCTCCTCTCCATTGGTTCCTCTCCTCTGACCCCTCTCGTCCTCTGCTTCATCTGACCCTCTCCTCTGCGTCCCTTGCTCCACTGACCCTCTTCTCTGCTCCATCTGACTGTCCTCTGCTCCTCTGACCTCTTTCGTCTGCATCCTCCTCTCCATTAGTTCCTCTCCTCTGCATCTTCTGACCTCTTTGCTCCTCTGACCCTCTCCTCTGCATCTCCTGACCTCTCTGCTCCTCTGACCCTCTCCTCTGCATCCTCTGACCCCTCTCTTCCTCATCCTCTGCTCTTCTGACCCTCTCCTCTGCATCCTCTTCTCCTCTGCTCCCCTCCTCTATCACACTTTTATCCTCTCCACCATCTCCTCCTCTGACCCATCTCCTCTCCATCCTCTGATCCTCTGACCTCTCTCCTCCTCATCCTCTTCTGACCATCTCTTCTGCATCCTCTGATCCCTCTCCTCTAGTCCTCTAACCCCTTTCCTTGGTTCCTCTAACCCCTTTCCTCTGCATCCTCCTCTCCATTAGTTCCTCTCCTCTACATCCTCTGACCCCTCTCTTCCTCATCTTCTGCTCTTCTGACCCTCTCCTCCTCATCCTCTGTACCATCTGACCCTCTCCTCTGCTCCTCTAACCCTTTTCCTCAACTTCTCTGCTCCCCTCTTCTGCATCCTCCTCTCCATTGGTTCCTCTCCTCTGCATCCTCTGACCCCTCTCCTCCTCATCCTCTTCTGACCATCTCTTCTGCATCTTCTGATCTCTCTCCTCTAGTCCTCTAACCCCTTTCCTTGGTTCCTCTAACCCCTTTCCTCTGCATCCTCCTCTCCATTGGTTCCTCTCCTCTGACCCCTCTCGTCCTCTGCTTCATCTGACCCTCTCCTCTGCGTCCCTTGCTCCACTGACCCTCTTCTCTGCTCCATCTGACTGTCCTCTGCTCCTCTGACCTCTTTCGTCTGCATCCTCCTCTCCATTAGTTCCTCTCCTCTGCATCTTCTGACCTCTTTGCTCCTCTGACCCTCTCCTCTGCATCCTCTGACCCCTCTCTTCCTCATCCTCTGCTCTTCTGACCCTCTCCTCTGCATCCTCTTCTCCTCTGCTCCCCTCCTCTATCACACTTTTATCCTCTCCACCATCTCCTCCTCTGACCCATCTCCTCTCCATCCTCTGATCCTCTGACCTCTCTCCTCCTCATCCTCTTCTGACCATCTCTTCTGCATCCTCTGATCCCTCTCCTCTAGTCCTCTAACCCCTTTCCTTGGTTCCTCTAACCCCTTTCCTCTGCATCCTCCTCTCCATTGGTTCCTCTCCTCTGCATCCTCTGACCCCTCTCCTCCTCATCCCCTGCTCTTCTGACCCTCTCCTCTGCTTCCTCTGACCCCTGTCCTCCTCATCCTCCTCTCCTCTGCTCCCCTCCTCTGTATTTCCTGTATTTATCTGTTCCTCTCCTCTTGTATCACACTTTTATCCTCTGCACCATCTGACCATCTCCTCTGTACCATCTGACCTCTCCTCTGCTCCTCTGACCCCTCTCCTCTTTTCCTTTTTTCCTCTCATCCCCACCTCTGCATCCTCTCCTCTGCCCCTCTTTTCTGTTCCATCTGACCTCCTCTGCACCATCCGACTCTCTTTTCTGTGTCGGTTTTTTTTTTTGCATCTCCTGCTCCTCTATCCCTCACCTCTCCAACTTCTCATCCTCTGCTCCATCTGTCCTTCTCCTCTGCATCCTCTGACCCCTCTCCTCCTCATCCCCTGCTCTTCTGACCCTCTCCTCTGCTTCCTCTGACCCCTGTCCTCCTCATCCTCTTCTCCTCTGCTCCCCTCCTCTGTATTTCTTGTATTTATCTGTTCCTCTCCTCTTTTATCACACTTTTATCCTCTGCACCATCTGACCATCTCCTCTGTACCATCTGACCTCTCCTTTGCTCCTCTGACCCCTCTCCTCTTTTCCTTTTTTCCTCTCATCCCCACCTCTGCATCCTCTCCTCTGACCCTCTCTTCTGGTCCATCTGACCTCCTCTGCACCATCCGACTCTCTTTTCTGTGTCGGTTTTTTTTTTTGCATCTCCTGCTCCTCTATCCCTCACCTCTCCAACTTCTCATCCTCTGCTCCATCTGTCCTTCTCCTCTGCATCCTCTGACCCCTCTCCTCCTCATCCCCTGCTCTTCTGACCCTCTCCTCTGCTTCCTCTGACCCCTGTCCTCCTCATCCTCTTCTCCTCTGCTCCCCTCCTCTGTATTTCTTGTATTTATCTGTTCCTCTCCTCTTTTATCACACTTTTATCCTCTGCACCATCTGACCATCTCCTCTGTACCATCTGACCTCTCCTTTGCTCCTCTGACCCCTCTCCTCTTTTCCTTTTTTCCTCTCATCCCCACCTCTGCATCCTCTCCTCTGCCCCTCTTTTCTGTTCCACCTGACCTCCTTTGCACCATCTGACTCTCTTTTCTGTGTCTGTTTTTTTGCATCTCCTGCTCCTCTATCCCTCCCCTCTCCAACTTCTCATCCTCTGCTCCATCCGTTCTTCTCCTCTGCATCCTCTGACCCCTCTCCTCCTCATCCTCCACCCCACATGTTCCTCCCCTCTGCATCCTCCGCTCCATCTGCCCCTCCTCTCCATCCCCATTCCCACCCTAATATTAAAATGAATAATTTTCGTTTTATTTTGGCTGCCTCTGTTCTCTATTGACTTTGAAAATTCCCATTTTGAACAGTGTCTTTTGTTAAATTCATGCTTGGCGCGTCCCTCAAGTCTCCGGTCCTTGTGCTTGAAAAATATGAATATCTCTTGGCTTTCATAACCTTCATCTGCTCTTCTTTTCACTTCACTCTCGCTGTTTGAATTATTAATATTAAAGGACTGATCCTCCTGAGGGTATGTCTGTCTACAGAAGCCTGAGAGGATCGCATTTCTACTGTGAGTTTTGTGCTCTGTAAAGCCAGCTGCACTCTGGAGCACTGGTGCCCTGCTGCTTCTACTAATATAGAGATAATTAAGAGTGTTTGGAGTGTTTTCTCTTCTTCTGCTCCTAAAATCCAACGTGTAGGATTTTAACCACACACTTTGCACAATAATAAATCTAATAAATCTACACTCTGCTCTGATTCTGAGTGTGGGGACAGTGCAATTGGTCAAACAGGAATCCTCATTTCAAACTTTTATAACAGTACAGGAACTATTAAAACCCCATATGCAGTTTAGAAGTGAAAAAGTGCTGCTATGTGACTGTTTATGGGTTTGGAAATACTACATTTGATTTAAAGAAAGATGAATTCATAAATAATAAAGGTCTTAAGTTTCACTCAAAGGGAGAGAAAATAGCTGTTTACATTTGTAACTTGGATTCTAAAGATGAGAAACATCAGAGAGAAAGAGAACACAACGCACAGGCAGATGCACACACACAGACGCACACACACACACACAGATGCATACACACAGACGCACACACACACAGACGCACACACACAGACGTGCACACACAGAAGCACACACACAGACGCACACACATACAGATGCACACACACAGACGCACACACACACAGAAGCACACACACAGACGCACACACACACAAAAGCACACACACAGACGTGCACACACAGTGGCAAGTGCACACAAAGACAGACACACACACAGTGGCAGGCGCACACATAGGCAGACACACACAGTGGCAGGCGCACACATAGGCAGACACACACAGTGGCAGGCGCACACATAGGCAGACACACACAGTGGCAGGCGCACACACAGAGGCAGGCGCACACACAGAGGCAGACGCACTCACAGACAAAGGTAGACACAGAAGCAGGCTCACAAAGAGACATACACAAAGGGGCAGATGCGCACACACACACAGGTAGGCGCACAGACATGCACACACACAGGCACATGAACAAACACAGTGGGAGACACACACACACACATACAGACAGACGCACACAGAAGCAGGCTCACATAAAAAGAGACGCACAAACGGGCAGACGTACATTCACAGACGCACACACTCAGAGGCAATCGCACATTGAGAGGCAGATGCACACACACAGGCAGACGCAGAGGCAGACACACACACACACACAGAGGTAGGTGCACACACACATACGCGCACATAGAGAGGTAGACACACATGCAGATGAAGACGCATGCTCACACACGAAGAGGCAGATGTACACACACACAGAAGCAGACGCACATACGCACACATAGGCAGATGCACACACACACACACACACACACACACACACACACACAAAGACAGACGCGCACACAGACAGACGCACACACAGGCAGACGCACACACAGACAGATGCACACACAGGCAGACGCACACACAGAGGCTGGTGCACACACACAGAGGCAGGCACACACAGGCAGACACACATACACAGAGGCAGATGTACAAACACACACAGACAGATGCACACACAGAAGCAGGCTCATGCACAAAGAGACGTAAAGGCAAACGCACACACATACACGGACGCACACACAGAGGCAGACACACAACCTTTCAGTTTTTGCCACAGCCCTAAATTGGGTGTGGTCTTCTTTAAAGGTGCATTGTGTAATGTTTCATGTGCTAAGTTCATCACTTTCTTGTTTCTATGGATACGTCACTGCTCTGACTGGAATGTTCTGCTTTACATTTAGGCGGCATGGTGGCTGAGTGGCAACACTCATGCCTCACAGCAAGAAGGTTGCGGGTTCGATCCCCAGGGAGTTTGTCTTTGGGAGTTTGCATGTTTAGTGGCAACACTCATGCCTCACAGCAAGAAGGTTGCGGGTTCGATCCCCAGGTCACCTTTCTGTGGGAGTTTGCTGTGAGCGGGGTTACCTCTCCACAGATCTGACCTGTAACTTGGGCTGGTTGGGTCTCCATGAAAGTAGAAAAGTTTAATGCCATACTGCAGAACATTCCAGACAGAGTAATAACATCTCCGTGTAGAAAAGCATTTGACAGCTACACAATGCACCTGTGTTCCAACATACACCTAAAGAGCTTTTATTATTTCGGTTATTATACCACGGAAATGCTGCATTCGTTTTCCCCATAGACTTTGTAAAAAATTTCATATTTTATTTCAAAATCTTTTAAAATTTCGAAGGGACTGATAAGGTCCCTTGTGTTTTTTCTTAATTCATTTCTGTTTGTCCAGCTTCTGATAAAAGGGAACTGGCAATCTCACACACATCTAAAACTTTAATGGAAATCTGTAATGCACTTTTTTCAGTCAAATCAGCCATTCTGACAAGAGTCCGAACCAGTTCCCAACAATTCAAATGCATTTATAGGAATTTCTATGGAAGATAATTTGTTTCATCAGATTCTGAATTTTAAACATGGTTGAATTTCCCACTTTGAATTTTTGTAACTCTAAATAACATGTTTGAATTATTATTCTAAATTTTAGTTTCTGAAATT
>KN493855.1:0-37214 GCA_000787155.1 Scartelaos histophorus | reverse complement strand
TTTTTTTTATGATGCTTGATTTAAAGGAGCACTGAGTAACTTTTGTAACTGGAAGATCTTCTGCCTGCTTGCCTCATGCATTCTTGCAGAACGTGGTCACCTTTCCGCAGATTTCACTTGTGACTTGACCCAGTGTCGTCACTTCTTTGTCTCGTTGAAGATAGACGTATTTCAATTCAATTCAATTCAATTCAATTTATTTTTGTATAGCCCAAAATCATAACAACAGTTATCTCGGCGGGCTTCACAAAATTGTTAAAATAGCAAACAAAAATGTCAGAGAATGAGCAGAACAAGGAAAAAATAATTAAATAAATAAATAAAATAATAATAATAATCCGTGGATAATAATCCACGGATAATCCCATGGACGGACAGGCATTGATGGACAGGACGAATCCACTGCCAATAAGGATGTAAATCTGTAGACCAAAGCTATTGGCAGAAGGAAACTACTGATCTAACAGGACGAGGACAGATTAATCCAGGACATGAAGGAGGGAGGGGTATTTAATGTGACACTGTAGATTAATCAAAGCAAAAACGTATCCAGGAAAGTGTCATTGTGCACCTTTAATGCTCTATGTTAGCCCTGTGCATTCTGTTATCGTTTAGGCATAGCAAAGTTGATGGTTCAATTCTCTCCCGGGCTTAGACTATCTATGGATTTCAGAGTGATGGCAAATGAAGACCTTTCCCGACGCTATTAAGAATTCGAAACTAAATCTAATATCTTGCCGTCAAAATGTCACCTATAAATGCAAACTTGACACCCGTGAATAGCTGTGTCTCTGGGTAAACCATTTCACTGCTCTCCTCAGTCAAAGAATAGTTGTATTTAGAGTGTTTCGTACATATTTGAACAATCTTTAATCACTCGCTTTCATTTCCACTGCTACTGGTGTATGCCCACTGCTCTGTACTGACATCGTTCTCCAATTTTTCTCCAATGTGTATGGAATATCCTAGCAATAGCAGTTATTTACCGTAATATTTACTATGTTTTTGTTCAGTTTCCCTTGTTCCTGGTTACGTTTCATTGTTTCATTATGCTTTTCTTTGTCGGCTCTTTTTTTCTGATGACTGTAACGCCGATGTCAGCTCCCAGTGGGCGTCGCAGTTTTTCTAACGTGGATGTCAGCGGGTTAGTTGTTTTATTAAGACGTTTTAGATGAATTTTGAATGTACAAATTACAACATAATTATCCACGGGTGTTGTAGAGTATAAATACACAGCTGGCTCAGTTTCACGCTCCATATATGTTCTTTAAACTGCGATTCGCTTCAGCCCTATTGGAATGGAAAGACCACCAGACTCTGTCAACCCAAAGCGAGTGGTGGTGCGGTTCAGTGGACACGTCACATTGCACATTCTGGAGGGCCGTTTGGGAGAGGGAGGGCATCTGTGTGAAAAGGCTTCATACGGAGAACTGTCATCGAGAGCGCAGGGGTGGAAGGGACTCGGAGACCTTGTGCGATACCAGAATGGCCCCTTAAGTACTGCTAATGACGCTAATGGAGTTTTAAGTTAAGTACAGCACTAAGAGCGCGCCGAGACAAGCCAAGAGTAACAGCGGTGAAGATTGTGCAGATAAAGCCTATGGCGGCGCTACCATAGAGAACGCCTTAGTTTAATACTTTAGGAGAATTAAGGGGGATTCATACATAATTCAGGCATTACTTACAAAGTGCTGTATGTTTTTACACAGGAGCTGCAAATGAATCAAAATCTCGTTGAACACTCGCAAATCGCACCATCATTTTCTCCACGAAGAATGAAATACGTATTCTGCACTTTAAAAAAAAGCTAACATGTGCATTAAAACAGAAATCACAAATGTAATTGCAGTGCTGTTAAAAAATTTAATCCTAAAATCTTCTATCTTGCTGCCTCGCCTCTCCACTGATCTGACCTGTGACTTCTCCAGAGATTGGTAGGTTCTAAAGCCATAAAACTCCATAAATCATGTATTGAATGTATGGGAATAATGTACTATATTTGCATATTTCAGCTTTCTCTCAAACAGTAATGGTGCTAAATATGTTTAATACCAGAGATGCACCGATCCAATACTGGTATCGGATATCAGTTCGGGCCCAATTCTTGGTGGACGTGTAATACGACTATTTACTGGTCATAGATTATTAGATTATGGCCCTGAAAGTCCCATAATGTTCAAACTTTTATTTATACAACCTCATCTGTTTGGGTACTTCAGAGATAAGTAACAGCTACATGTTTGGACCAGTTTTGTCTCATTTTATTTTTGTTCCACAGAAATGAATGCCATTTTAGCCTGTCTAATCTCTAAGTCTCTAACTGTTTTTAAATGACGCCTAAAAATGCAAACATATCTTGTGTCTTATAGGCTCTATTCACGCTTATGTCACAAACCAGGAAGATGTTTGGAAACAAGTGATGATGACTTCCGGTCTGTTTGCTGTAGTAAGTCTGTCAAAATCTAAGAAAAATGAGAAAATGGCCCAGTTTTCTTCATCTGCCTTACCTTCTTTCTCATAATTTCCCTGCTGATGCACTGGGTATACGCAATTAGAAGAGACGACGGCGCCAAGGTTGCATTGTGACTTTGACCGTCTTTGTCTATTCTGTGTTTGTGTGCAGTACTTTGGCCAGCTAAAAAGTTTGTAAGGTGTTTTATAAATAAAGTTTGGATGGTATTTTCAGCTGCACTGGTATTGCTAATATCATGTACTGGCAGATACTTAACGCTACAGTATAGAAATCTGTATAGGAAATGAAAAAAACTGGGTTGGCATAACAGAATCTCATTATTTATACATAAATCTCAAATCTAACTGGAATTTTTGACAGAAAAACAATGCTAATTTCAGTTTTTCCCCCCAAAGAATTGTATACCCCTACGCCTTTCCCATTGACAATAACCTGATCAAGCCAATTCACCACAGACCAGTGTTTTCTACCAACAAAAACATCATTATGAATTCTGTTTGCGTGACTGACAACACTCCCGTGCCTATAGCGTACAGTCCTGATGCTTCGTGGACATTGTATACCGCATATGTGAGCCCTGGAGCCATTTTCTACACTAAAATAGCCCCTCCACTCCCCCGCCTCCCGCTCCCATTTAAACACTTAAGACACAAAGATAAATGTGCATAATGTATGGCCCGTGAACATGTTAAGTCGCATTATTTCTGCAGGCACTCAAACCGCATTATTGTACATGAATGAATGTATGAATCAGGAAGTTGTTTACGTTACTTACGAGATGGAAATGCTTAGGTCTTATTCCACTAATTAGCAGTGTTACAAATGTTAGCTTACATTCATATACTGACTTATGTTATGCTACGTTATCTGAAATTTGCATTACGTAAACACTGAACAGGGAGAGTTAGCTTATGATGCTAATTTCGCCTGAGGGAACAGAGAGGGTGTGGGGGTGCATGGGACTTAAGCTCTGATTAATTCCACACTATACATCCCACTACCTGTTGGTCTCCATGGAGATGGCGTTGCTTTGTTTGGAATGCTCCACAGTGGCCACGTTTACTTGATGTTTTTAATTCTGAATTAATTGTTCTTAATTAAATTGGTCTTGATTAAAATAGTCTCCTTTGAGTTTACATGGAAATAAGAATTTCAAATTGAGGTTCAATGAAAATCGCCTTAATTTAATTCCGCTCAATTTCTTGGGGTCGGGAATTGTACTGATTGGACGAGGGGGCGCACAAATGGATTTATGTTTACTGGAAAAAGCACACACTTCAGCTGGTACTGGCTTTTTTGTCATCTCAGTTTGTTATTACACCACGGACACAAACATGATCCAAACTTTTTAATGATTGTTAAGCAGCTGCTGCTTCTATCATCACGCTTGAACCAACCGGAATTATTTTTAAGAAAAATAAACATTTACATGATCGAGGAATAAATTAATTCAGCTTTAAAATCTAAATAAACCATCCACTTTCTTCAAAATTAAGTTTTCATTAGGTGTTAAGTGCTTACATTGTCTTTTTACAGCAGAATTTATTTTTATTGAGAATTAAATTATTTTTATTCGGTATTAAAGCTCATGTAAATGTGGCAAGTACAGCATTAACTTAACAATGTTAAACGAATTAATGTATGAACGAGGAAGCTTTTTACTTGACGTGGAAATTGCTTAGGTCTTACTCCAGTAATCAGCAACACTAGAAATGTTATATTTATATAGTAACTCATGTAGAAATAGAGCTAGCATGGGGTATGTATGAGACTGAAACTCCTTGACTAATTCAGTGCTGTAATGCAATATGTGTTTGCATGATTGTTGTTGTATTATTGGTGGACGTTTGCTACCTGTTGGTGCTGTGGTGATGCCATTGCTCTGCTTGGAATGTACCACAGAAGAGCATTAAGTCTGTGTAAATCGGGGTTTGCCGCCTATTCCGACATTCCTTCATTATTTAGACATCCCGGTTTTTGGACACTTTTTAGATTTGCTATTCCGACACGTTATTTTTTTTATTCTTTTGCTGTTCTTCGATGTTCTTAATCTCAACAACTATCAAGTCACACGCAGTAGCCAACTTCAGAATGACAAATATTCGCTTAACTCGACACTCTTTTTTAAAATGCATGACTATTTCCCTCGGCTCTCAGGTTGGACATTTTCCAGCTGTCTGAGATCCTCTGTGACTAAAGTATTCTCTGATCAAATGCCCAAGCACCGGCTCAAGCATCTTATGATATATGGGAGTGCGAAGTATAATAGACTATCACATTAATAATATTCATGTCGGAAAGTTACATCGAAAGCAGTGGGGCGCTTGAACAATGTTAATGTTCCGACAATAAGATCAATAAGTCTAAATATTGTCGGAATATCAGCGTGAACCGTATGAATCAGGAAGTTGTTTACTCAAGAGATGGAAAATGCTTAGGTCTTCTTCCAGTAATTAGCGCCGTGACGACCTGGGAGTTTACAAACGTTAGTTTTAATTCATGTACCGATCTGACTCACGCGTCTAAAAATAGCGTTACACTTTAACGGGGAGGAGAGGCAGAGTTAGCATAAGATGTTTATTTAGCCTGATGGAGGGATGTATGGGACTGAAGCTATATGACTAATTCTGCTCTATAAAGCTCAATATGTGTGAGCGTGAATGTTACTGAAGTGAGACATATTATGCGAAATTGACTTGGATAGCCTTTAACGCGTGCGGCTATTCCCGTATCATATGCTTACTCAGAGTTGTAATTCGATTGATTCATGCTTGTATGAGTAGTCCTTTACGGGCCGCCATTTGTCATTCAAGTGCAAAGAAAATTTCAGTTTGCACTCATCACCTACCTCCAACCATAGTTTTAGAAGGTTTAGTAGATTTAGTTTGTTTTATTGGTCCAAAGTTATTCCTCGTTTCCCTTATGCGTACTAATTATTCACAAAGATGAATTTATAAGCACTTTCGGAGGTTTTATCAGGAAAGCTAACGGTAACTAACATGCTAATATGCACCTCCTGGTTCACTAACAAGAAAACGGTCAAGAATTCGTTGCAGAAAGTCATCATTTGCATACGTTCCACTACAGTTTGTATCACGTCGTTGCTCAAATTGCCTCCACTGTTCTCGAATGTTCCACAGTATGGCATTCATTTCGCTTTAGCTGCTTTACCTAAGTTGTAAAACGTTGGTAAAGCGGGGTCCCTACTCCGCAGATCGGACCTGTAACTTCTCGTGGTGGCTTGCAACATGGAGACTGATTCGTTTAATGGGATTATTTTGAATGGGAAAAAAAACCCAATAAGATTTACGATTTTGGTGACAAGAAGGTGGCAAACTCTCTACTAGGAAAGTTATAGTTCAACTTAAGTTATATATTAAAATGAACATACTAAATAATCAAGACAACAGTAGTAATTGCGAAGTGAAAACCGTGCTATGATGATGTTATAACTATGTCTTACACAAAATTACCGTTTGCATTGGGTTTTCTTCAGTGTACCTCGTCCAAAATGAGTCTTAAAAGCACACTTAGGCCCTCCTCCGCTCCACTCACCTCTTCCTCACATCGAGTGCATCTGGCTCTCTTCATCATCGCCACAATTAGCCCTGTGTTCGGAGATGAAAGCCCGGGCACTGTTCCTCTGGTCTCCTTCCATCTCTCCAAAGGTTTTACCCAATCACCGGCGCGTCCCTCCACTCCTATTACCACCGGTGACTCACTACTTTCAACTGTCAGGAGCAGCGCGGCGCGTCATAAATAATGTATCCCTCCGCCTCGCGATCAATGGCGAAATACAAAGACCAGCTACAAAGGCTATACTGGCTCAAGGCACTATTTGATCACATGCGCCGAGCTGTAGCCATAACCGGCCCTGCTTTTTGTCAACCCGCAGCGACGCAATTATTTCAGAGTGTTTGTGAGTTATGGTTGAAAGAGGAAATATTTAAAGTAGGCTACGGTGGTCTAAGTGAAATCTTTGTTCGGACGTTTTGACGGTTAAAGGACTAAACAGAACGGCTTGATTTGAAGTGGTTTGTGGTCCTAAGTTAGTCCTCTTTTGCATCCAGAGAATCCTAAATATTGTATTAAGAGTTTATGAGAATGGAGTAGTGATTGTCAGATGATTAAAATGCTTCATAATTATATACAGAGCTGCTTGTATTTGCCTCAACAACACAAAAAACAAAAAAGCAGAGGCATACAAGCAGTTGGGGGACTTAAATATCTAAATATGGGTCCCTGAGCGTGTCTCAAATGGGTCAAATGCAAAGCTACATTTCTACCCCATACAAGGCCACTGCTCATTCCTTTCCCCCAAAAATTTAATTAAAATTTTCATACATGCAAGATTCAGCATCACAAACTGCTATTGGCACAAAAAAAAAAAGAGGGTTTTGTGTGTCTAGACTTTGCCTCGCTCCCCTGGACACTTTGGTCCTCAGGGTTGTTACTTTCCTCAAACTCAAATTGCCCTGACACTGCATCTGATGACCCTACTTGTACTTGTTGGTTTATTTGAGCTATTTTACTTCTAAATGTGCTTAAATTGCTCCTCTGGGACAAATAATGATTGATGATTTCATGATTATTCAAACTTTTTTAAAAAAGTGCTCAAAAATACACAATTTTCACACATAAAAACCTGATATTTGAATGATATCACAGCGATGCCACCTCCTGGGTTTTCTGTCTTCTTTATTCAGATTCACTCCGTCTAAATCGGCTTAACGTGTCACCTTGATCCTGTCCATATTTTGACCGCTCCATCTGAACAACTCCGGCCCCTCGCAGCTCCTCACCTCTCCAGTTTGACCACAGCTAATGAACCTGTGCAAAGGCCAAGGGCACAGCTAAATATAGAGCTAGCATGCAGCGCTATAGGACTCAGGCTGTTTAAACCCAAACACACTCTTTTAATGGAGTCAAATCTACTGCATCGCGCTCACGCATTTATTTTGTAGATTGTTTATTCATTTTGTTTAAACGTGTTAAATTAAACTGGGGCTGTACATCTAAACTCCGCCCACAAACACATTTCAAACACAGCTGCTAAACTGGGCGGAAATCGAGGATTAAAGGGGAGAGTGAGGGATGAGGGGGGCGGGATCTGGAGGTATAAATACGCTGTGATTGGTCGAACAGCTGTCCGCACTTCAAACTCTGCCACCCAGGTGTTTTTAGTCTTCTGTGATGTCACCAACTACTTAAAATTGCAGAATTACACGTTTTGATTTAGGCGTTTTTGACCAGAAAGCTGCAAACTTACTGAGTTTACAATACAGTTGCCAAAAAACTCATTGTCTTTTATGCTACTTATTTAGAGTTTATCACAATTTATTTTATTTATGTGCTTATTTTTTACTCTATTTTATTATATTATATTGTGATGTGTGAGCTACTGTGCCGAAAAATTCCCTTGTGAGTCAATAAAGTTTGTCTAAATCTAAATTAAACTCATAATCGGCACAAACTCTTATATCTGTAGCTTTTTTTCACATATTTTAAAATCCCGGAAGATTTGAAATTCTCTTGTGCGATCTGTAATTAAGTTTATTAATTTGTTTTAGGCGAATTTTGTGATTTAAAATGTCCAAATAAGAACATAATGATCCATAATGATGCATAATGATCCAGAGATGTCGTAGATTACAGTCTCGGAAGCTAAGCGGGTTTAGGCCTGATTTGTACTTGAATGGGAGATCGCTTGCGTGTTGTTGTGTCCTTAGGCAAGACACTTTACCCACCATGCCTAGTGTGAATGTGTTTTTTTTTTTGAGTGATTTTAGGCTCTGTAAGACTAATGCATTATCATTAGTATGTGTCTCCATCACTCTTTTCTTGTCTTTCTCTTTGTTTCTGTCTCTTTCCATCTTTTTCTTCTCCTTTTTATCCTTTCTTTCCTTCTTTCTAGGTCTATCTCTTTTTCCTTGTCTTTCTCTCTCTCTCTCTCTTTCTTTGTCTCTGTTTTGGTCTCTCTCTTCTTCTGTCTCTTTCTCTCTCTCCTTCAGTTTATCTTTTTCTCTCAGTTTCTATCTTTCTCATACTGTCTGTCTCTATTTCTGTCTCTTTTCTTCTATTTATCTCTGTCCGGGTCTCTGTTTCTGTCTTTCTCTCTTCTCTGTCTGTTTCTCTCTCTCGTCCTCTGTCTTTTTTTCTTATCTCTGTCCGGGTCTCTGTTTCTGTCTTTCTCTCGTCCTCTGTCTTTTTTTCCTTGTCCCTCTCTCTCTCCTTCTCTGTCTCTATTTCTGTCTCTGTCTCTCTCTTTCTCTTTTCCTCTTTTCTTATCTATCTTTCTCTCTTCTTCAGTCTCTTTGTTTAGGTCTCTCTCTTCTCTGTTTTTCTCTTTCTCTTCTCTGTTTCTGTCTTAATTCTCTCTTTGGTTGTCTCTCTCTTCTCTCTGTTTTTGTCTTTCTCTCTCTTCCTCTGTTTCTCTCTCTTCTTCTGTCTCTCTGTTTCTCTCTCTTTTTCTCCTTTTTCTCTTTTCTTATTTGTCTTTCTCTCTTCTGTCTGTTTCTGTCTTTCTCTATTCTTCTATCTCTGTGTCTTTCTCTTCTGTCTCTCTCTGTTTCTGTCACTTTCTCTTTTCTTCAGTTTGTTTCTGTCTTTTCATCTGTCTCTTTTTCTGTTTCTCTCTGTTTCTGTCTCTTTCTCTTTCTTCTTCAGCATATCTCTTTTTCTGTCTCTATTGTTTCCCTTTCTCCTTTTTCCCCTCTTCTTCTGTCTCTGTTTCTCTCTTTTTCTCCTTTTTCTCTTGTCTGTTTTTCTCTCTTCTTCTGTCTCTCTTCTTTCTCTTGTCTTATCTTTCTCTCTAATCTGTCTATCTCTGTTTCTGTTTCTTTTTCCCTTTCTCTTTTCTTGTCTCTTTCTCTCTTCTTCTGTCTCTGTTGCTCTTCTTTCTTTTCTCTTGTCTCTTTCTCTCTCATCTGTTTCTGTCTCTCTCTTCTTCTGTTTCTCTTTCTGTCTCTGTTTCTCCTTTTTCTCTTGTTTGTCTTTCTCTTCTTCTGTCTCTGTCTTTCTCTTCTGTCTCTCTGTTTCTGTCGCTTTCTCTATTCTTCAGTCTGTTTCTGTCTCTTCATCTCTGTCTCTTCTTCTGTTTCTCTCTCTTCAGTCTATTTCTTTTTCTGTCTCTATTCTCCTTCTCTCTCTTCTGTTTCTCTCTCTTCTTCCCTCTTCTTGTCTCTCTTTCCTGTTGTAGTCTTTGTAACCTTGAGAGACTGAACGAAGGAAAGAGGGATAAGTAAAAGACGGGAGCTAGAGAAGGAGGTAGAAAATTGGGAATGGGAAAAGGGAGAAAGAGAGAAGGTGGAGTAAAGGGTGACGGAGGCAGCCAGGGGAAAGAGGGTTAGAAGAATGAGGGAGGCAGGGTGCTCAGTCTGAAGTAGGTCAGGGAGAGTGGAGATTGATCTGGAGTCCTGGTTTGCTTCAGATGTGCACATACTGATAGTGAGTGTGCATAGGCTCGTATTAGCTCTGTGGGAGGAGGGAGCCCATTCTGATAACAGCAGGGTGGAGAAAAGACTGTCTATCAAAGCTCTGGAGAAATGGAAGAAATATACAAACTAATTTCCTTTATATTTTGGTATTTTAATAACTTTTTAACCAACTAACACACCGATCTGTTGGATCTGTTGGCGGTGTATTCTTGTCTGTTATCAGTCAAGATCACCTTTTTTCACGGTCAGTATCAATACCGATTGTTGAGAATCCAGAGCAACCGATGGCCAATAAGCTCTGCTGATATTGTTTGGGTCAATATGTAGGAAAATGTACTAAAAATTCACCCACAGCCCTTTTTCACCACAAAACCATAAAAAAGCAGTGTAATCATGTTTTCAGCAGTGATCTATTTACAATAATAAAGCTTTATGGGTATTTTTAGACTCCAGGTTACCCAAAATGACATATTAGCCCGTGCTGGAGATTTAAGACGCTAAAAAGTCCAAATATCGGATATATTGGCCAGCTGACATGTTAATTAATGCTGTTTCCGAGGTGTGCTTGCTGTGAGTGCTAATTCATTGCTATTTAAAATTTTCCTATATAGTTGCGTCATAGGTAGAAATCTGAAAGTCAATAAACCATGACGGCAATTTGTTTTATAAAGGGTATTTTAAGTCGACCATGAAATACAAATGCAGAAATGCACATTATGACAAAAATTACAACTTTTACTTGTTTTCTATACGGTACAGTTTTAATTTCTGAAAGAACAAGGCTAAGTTTTGTAGAAGAAGTTTGCAAATATTGAGGATACAGTTGAGACAGATGGATAATAACACTGACGCAGACTGTTACGGAAGCACAACTATCTACTTTTAAAGGGGAAAAATCCACTTTTATGAGCTCTTAACTATAATACAAAGACCATACCCCATCATAAATGTGTATTTAATTTGATTCACACATACATGTTGGAGTAATTTTCCTGTCTTTAAGGTTTGAGAGCTTAGAAAAAAATCCATTAGCACCTCTTAACTCAATCTTTTCACTGCACGGTACCTGAAAACTGTAGACCACTAGCCGTGCCATTAGCGTGAACAAGTTTGCATAACCAATAAATAATGTAGCTGATAAAGTCTTGCAACAGTGAAATGCAATTGAACTTAAGAGTCAATTGACCTGTTTCTGTTACTGCCACATTTTGAATCAAGCAGTTTACAAAGAAAAATTATTAAAGAAAAAATGAAATTATAATCTACTGGCACTTAACATTAAAGAAACCGTACCAGATTTAGTCTTAAGTACGGAATTTACACAGTTTGCAGTGGTTCATAGTTATTTTTCTCTTATCTACATACATCCTAAAAGTTCACAGTGATGAGTTCATAAGTGGTTTCTGAAATTGTGAGGCCAATATAGAGTTTGGGAGTAATAATTAAGCTAAAAAACAAGCTTAAAATTAGATGCAGACCGTATACGACAGATTATTTTGATCTCAAGACCTGCTTTTACCATGTATCTGTACTGGGGTAGAGTGGGTAGAGTCACTGGAAATACTTGTCTAGCTATGTCTTAATTAACTACTACTACTAATAATAATTTCCGTCTGAAAAGGAAATGTTACAGTAGTTTTCATAGTTCTTTTGTGAGTCTTGATTCCCTTGTTTGCGAGACTGTGTTTGCTCGCTTTCACACAGGAAATAGGTCACGCGATGTGATGTGTCTAGTGAAACCTGTGAGTGTGGAGTCAGCAGCTCTGTTCTCGGCTCTGCTCTCACCTTACAAAGAGACTGCTACATTAATGTGCAACTGTGTACATGGAATACAAACGGTACTCTCAAAGGATCGGTGTTCGGTTGATTGCACTTTTTAGCGTGTTCTAATCGTGTTTTCTCTTCAAAATGTACCTGAAGTTGTGTGTTGTCTTATTCACATGTTTAAAGGTGGAACTTTTGCTTGAAATTTTCCAAAATATGACCTTAAACAGCTCTATTTTACATTTGTTAAGTTACAGGTGGTTTTATAGCTCAAAAATACCTAGAAAAACAGTGACTGACATTGCATCTCAGCAGATCTGACCTGTAACTTGCGTGTTCTCCTTGTATCTGAGTGCGTTTTTCCTTCCACTTACTTCCTTCTCAAAACATACACCACAGGGAAATTTCACCAGCCTGTAGTTCTGACCAAACTTCGCTCAAAATGAGTTTCAGAATGAGCTTCGTGCATGCATCGAATTACATAAAAGCTGCATCCTCTATGAACCACCGAGTGAGGTTTTTAACATGCCAGTTTAAAATGTACTTTATAAACTTCACCTTTGTTTCCACTTCTCTCTGTCAGCAACTGGAATGCTACGCTAATGGAGTTGTGCATGAAATTTGACTGTAGAAAGAGTCTAGTGATGATGTATGAGCTTAAGAACTGCACGTAAGTTCAGATTTTTATCTATGAGACAACTAAACAGGCAAAATGCAAAATTGAATGCTCACGCAGCAAAAACTGGACGTTTAAAATTTCAGGGTAAAATATTTCAGAGTTGTTTTTGACCCAAAAAGTGTTATTTTAATTATTTGGAAGTTAATTGGGGGTTCATGTTGGGGTTGTTTGCCAGAGTTTATATGGTTGAAGTTAATTCAACTTCCCTTGGTGTTAATTCAACTTTCTTTAGTGTAACTCAACGTCCCTTAGTGTTAACTCAACTTCCCCTAGTCTAATTCAACTTCCCTTAGTGTTAATTCAACTTTCTTTAGTGTAATTAAACGTCCCTTAGTGTTAACTCAACTTCCCCTAGTGTAATTCAACTTCCCTTAGTGTTAATTCAACCTCCTACTGTAATTCAACTTCCTCTAGTGTTAATTCAACTTATCCTAGTGTTAATTTAACTTCCCCTAGTGTTAATTCAACCTCCTAGTGTAATTCATCTTCCCCTAGTGTTAATTCAACTTCCCTTAGTGTAATTCAACTTTCCCTAGAGTTAATTTAACTTCCTCTAGTGTAATTCAACTTTCTCTAGTGTTAATTCAACTTCCCTTAGTGTTCCCCTAGTTCATCTTAAATTAACTTAAATAAAGTGTAAAAATTAACACCTGTGTGCTATTAAGCCAAATCAGGATAACCGTACAAAGTGTTACCGGTTGTCAAAGTCAAAACTGATTCTGTGAGATTCGATTTTAACACTCCACTTTTTGCTGTGCAGAGAAGACGATTTTGTCTTAATGGATTCACGAAAGAAGAGTGAAGGAAACAAAACCCAAAAGGTCAAAAAAGTCAAATCTGCATGACGTGTCTTTAATGTCTTCTTGCATCTACGGACAAGCGCCATGATGTATTTTGAACCCCGCACTTTATATAATGCGCCTTCAAATTAAACAGAATGTCAAATCAGTGAGTGCTTTGCCTTTTATTCTCCCAATTAGCGCTTGCGTTTCCTGTATCGATTCTGACGAGATGGCTGCTGATGCGATGTGTTCCTTCATATGCCAAAGCGGAGGAGTCTAGGGGAGATTCTTGTGGTTTTACCCATAAATGAGTGCTCTAATGTGGCCATTTCCTCTGCTGCAGGCCCCTCAGGCTCCGATGAGTGCTCCCATATCATCAATGTATGAAATCATGATATGAAAGAGATGGGGAGATAATGGAGACACTTGGGTTGTCTTTTTAAAAATGTAGTTGTGTTTTTTATCTGTCCATCTATTAATACAAGGACGCTTATAAAAATGTGTAGCTTGAATCCATAAGTCCTTACAGTATTTTTTTTAGACCATTAACAGCGTTTGCTAATCTATGCATGCTGTCGCTATGGTAACTGCTGAACTCAGTCTTGATTATAGTTTTGATTGTTTTGAAGTACAACTGGAAATGTTATAACAGTTCAGACGTTTGTAACAGCCTTCTTTACTGATATTTTTCAACCATAACACCCTTTGTTTTGACATTTCTCAAAGGTAAGAAAAATTAACCGCTAATGCGCAAATGTAGAGCGACGTCAGAGAGATTTCAGCACCAAGGACAGCTCCAGTATGGCACTGGATACTTGAACAAATCCATCTATGTGTATTGGAACTAATTGAAAATGACAGTAAAACATAAAGTAATATATTTTTGGACATGTTGCTTGATGTGTGAGTGGATTTTATTGGAAGTAGATCAGCCATTTAACAAAACGTAGACAGGAAAGTGTGATTTCTGTCAGAATGCATTACAGCACCACGGACAGTTCTGTGCTGAAATGACTGTTGGTGTTTGTAAGCGCAGAGGAGCGTTCAGATAAGATTTCTACCTAGAGAATATCATGCAGTTATAGTCAAACCCAAGATAAAAAAGTCTAAATTATTATGTATTTAATAATAAAACGTACACACAAATGACAAGGCAAGAAGACAGTGGCTATTGAAGCAGTTTCAGCACCACAGACAGCTCCAGTGCTGTAAATGGCTATAATAGGTAAGCGCACTGGAGCACAGAAGAAAGGATAATTACATAATAATAATAGTCATTTTGTTGAATTATGGACAGGATCAATTTGTGTCTGAAATAATAAAGCCTTTTTGGTAGAAGAGGCACATCCTGCTGTCGTCATGAAAACGTTATTGCTTGGCTTGGAATGTTCCGCAGTAAGGTATAATAAGGAAGGGTCAGGTTACAGGTTAGATCTGTGGAGAGGAAAGCTTGCTCGCAGTGACAATCCTGATGCATAATGTTCAATGTATATGAACAGTATTTTAAGCAATAAAAACATTTGTACCGTATTTTTCAGGCTATAAAGTGCACCGGATTATAAGGCGCAGTATCAAATAATATATCAGTTGTGTCATTGTCCACACATTGGATTATAAGGCGCAATAAGCTAAACAAAACGTGTGTCGGATAAATCGAACTTTATTCAGGTCATTTACAATAACTCTCAGTTGTAGCTAACACAAAAATACAAGTTTAACAGTTGGTGATTTGGGCATCAAACATGCCCGGATCCCTCTCAACATTGTTCAGTTTTAACACTAAAATACAAAACCTGAAATCTGCATGGTGCATGTCTCTTAACAGGTGCATTTTGGGTCCTTGTACAGCACACGGCAGAACTACCGGTATGTTGCACAGTCGCCCTATATGTGGCCAACATATTACTCCTCCTGACTCGCCCACTAATACCTTATTAGATTAATGTGGACAACATCAAATTAATAAACACAATCAAAGGTCATACATAAGGCGCACTGGATTATAAGGCCACTATTGATTTTTGAGAAAATTTAAAGTTTTTAGATGCGCCTTATAGTCCGAAAAATACGGTACTTGGAAAAAAATCTATGCTGTGCAGTTCAAACAGGAAAGTGCACCTTTAAAAGTTCTTCAAAACACAAATTTGCCATTTGACACTACATTTTATAGACTTTAGACTGTGATCCGGTCGTACTCCCAGATGGGGGGCAACAACACTGTAAACTAAAGGTGGACAAATAATGAATTTGATTATTTATACTGGTGACTAGACCCAAAAACTCTGCATATTACAACCAACATCTGCATTTCCACCCACCATCTGTATTATTATTGGACTATAAAATGTTGTGGTGTCATCTAAAACCCAGAAATAACTTTATGCTGAAAGGCACTGTACCTTTTTACTGCCTTAAAACAGAATTATTTCATTTTAAACAGTTTCCAAAGTTATTCCTCCCACCTTGTGCATTCTGCGCATAGTAATGTTTCACCACAGTTTTAGGAATGCTTTTTTATAACTTTCAGAGATCAGAATGGGCTTATGCTGTTAGAGTAAAGTAGTAAAGTCCACACTTCCTGATTATCGGACAATAAAACCTCTAGAGCTGCTTGTACGATATGTCTGCGCTGAGCCAAGACAGATTTTGCTCAAATAGATGGAATTAAATCATGTACGGGGTCTTTAAAGAACCCACAAGCATATTTCACTCATTTCTCTGTGGCGCAACATTAAAAATCACCTTTTAATTATCCTTTGTACAAACGAGCTAATTTGAAAACTGCTCGGTAATCGCGCGTATAATCACTCATCTCCATATCCCCGGGCTCTGGTTTGTTTCCGATAACAGCCCCCGGTGTCGGTTCTCTTACCAGTCCTCGCCACGGAGCAGACAGCAGCTGCTCCACGACCCCCTGAGCAGATTGGACGTGGCATTTTGTGATTTAGCGCGGCGGACATTTTGTTTCGTGCTATAGTCCATGTTTAGAATAATGAAAGCGCAGTACAGTCTGTGTCTTTGGTGATAGATGGTCCAGCCGGTGGAGCGGAGTTGCACTGGGCGATTGGTACAACGCTAGTGTAATGAACCCACGAGAGAGATTGTAATTCCGTTCAACGTTCCTCAATGGGGTGATGCTAACTAGAGGCACTGCCCAGTCTGAAGCGCAGTTACTCGAGTTAGTCTTTAGTCTGAGCTTCGTTTTAATTCAATCTGATAATAAAGAACATACTGACTTTGCAGGAACTGCAACAAATGAGCTGATTTTGTGCTCTTAAACGAGTCTCTCAAATAACATTAGCATCCAAGCTGGTGAGCATTAGCCAACTATTTTTCAGTTAGTCACAGTTAGTCAACCACTAAACAGGACCAAGCACTGCAAAAAGCCTAAATTGAAGATATAAACACTTAAATCCAGCAGAAAATTATGGGAAAAAAGTAGTGAAATTATCTGTCCATACAGCAACATCATTTATTTGACAAGTTCTCTTAAAATAAACTACCTCTAGATTAGAAATAAGCAGTCTCAGAGCTAGAAAGTAGATAATAAATCTGAAAACAAGATCAATAACCTGATATAAGTTTTAAAAATCTTGGTCAGATCAGATAAATTTGCAGTGTGAGTGCTTTTATTGATCACAGGTTCTCGAAAATGTGCTGTTTAAATCGATTTTGTACTTTTTCTTGCGTTTTCAGACCATCTAAGAACTTATCTGGCTGCATTTACTAATGTGTGCATTGTGTAACCATGGTAACTGGTGAATATTCCTCAGTATGGTCCCGGGCAGTTCAACGTCAGTTCAGTCAGAAACTCATGGTTCAAAATCAGGGTACAGGTCTTTTAAAGGTGCACTTTCTAGCTTTTGTTGTGGTGAGTACATGCACCTGTTTCTATGGTAGTAATTTTACTTTGACCTGAATGTTCCACAGTATTGCTTTAAACTCATCTAGCTTGCATATTCAACAGGGGTTTTTATAGCTAACAAGTACACTGGCCTCTCCATAGGGCTATCCTGCAACTTGGCCTGCTTGTCTCCATAGATGGGTAAATTATGTTTAAAGATTTTAATTTAGTTTCTATTAAACTTATTCCAAATATTTACAATGTCAGATATTCGTAAATCTATGTTTCACATTTATATATAAGCATTTTTAGTGTTTTTTATGTTCAGAAATTAGCTATGACCCTAAAAAATATCATGTGGTGCGACAGAGAATAACCTTAAAATTGTTTTATTTTCTAAAACATGGTTGGGAGGTTAATCGAAGTTCTAAGTCATATGAACATGATATTGAGATTTGAAAACATGATATTTGAAAAAAATTGACACGCTGACAATATTTGTTTAAATATTATGGGGGAAATATTTATTGAAGAAAGCTAAAATTTAATGTGGCACCAAACACTAATTAAATTTAGAGTTATTTTAAAGATGTTTAGAAATCATCAGTTAAGGACGGACGGTCGCACCACATGATATTTTAACACTTTAAGTACAAAAGCATGGAGAATAACTAAAAAAAAAAGATTTGTTTCCATGGAGGTCAGAGGTGCTACAGGTATGTGGTGAATTATTATGAAATTTGAACCTTTTTACCTGAAAAAATTCCAATTGGACACACGTCATGTCACAGGTATCTTTAACGGCATAATGTGAATCTTACATACGGTTACATGTGGCACCTTTAAGCATAACCATCATTTCTGGTCTTGTATGACACCAGTAAACAGCCCTATATGACACAAATCCCTTCTCTTTGGCCTACATTTCCCAGCAGCCCTCTCTCTGCGGCGTCGATCTAAACACGAGTTGATTTTCCACAGGGATCTCCAGCTCTCCTCGCGGATCAGGACCTAATCTCCCAAGGATAACGTTAAGAGTTCTGCCTCCTCTTTAAGGCACACGGATTCTCTATTAAGCTAACTACAAATTTAGGATCCACACATCCCGACGCACAAAGAATACAGATGTGTTTTGTGTCGCGCGGTGTAATTCCTGGTGTATTTTTAGCAGGGCTTTAGCTAGCACTGTTAGCTTGCCACAGATTAGCGTCTAGGCGGATGCATTAGTCTAGGTTTAAGAAACAGGATTGAGAAGGTTGTCCCGGAGATTCCTCAAAACAGTATTACGCAGCGACATTATGGAAATTGGGCCTTATTTTCCTATCAGTCTAGCTTAACCTCCAGGAGGTCTTGGTAACAGCTGCAAGGTCTTATCCTTACCGCAAAAGATAAGACCCTTTTAAGACTGTTTTAAGGTGTGATCTTTCAATCAGCATTTTCCTTTCTCAAGCTTTATAACCAGAGCAAAATGAAAGCACATTGACACTAAAATCTGTACTCTTAAAGTGGGATTGGATGAATTTGCGCTTAGATGACCAAAAATTTGTATTAAAGAGTAGATAATGCACTTTTCGCTAATAAACACACCATGCACAGTGTAAAAATGTGCTCCTACTGATTTAAAAACTGTAATGTGTTCTCAAAAAAATAAAAAATAAATAAAAAACTGGTTGGATCTGGTTGGTGTCAGTGTCAGATCGTAACCACGAAAAACATCAGTAATGCTACGATAACTGCCGATAAAAAAGAGCGTCAGGGGCAGAGGAGCGACGGACACAAAGGCGCAAGATACAAACTCGGGTTGTAGCGAAAATAAAGACTTTAATCCTCATCTCTTGTAAATTTAAAGTGCAGCATCTCAACCACATTATCCATAGAAAGTGTCCTACGCAAATAATGACATCCAATCCTCAAAACTGCGCTATTAATCCAATTTGAGGCGTTTTTTGAAAGTAAAAAAGCATGACAAGTTTCTCACGTGTGTCCGTTTTCATCCACACAGCACAGATCGAAAATGAAGCTGCAGATTAGCGATAGCAACTCTACTTCCTGTGGACTTTATCTCCAATGTTTTATGCTTTAAAAATTATGTTTCAGACGTATTGCACCACATTTCACAAATAATAACACAGTTTTGACTTGTATCTAAACTAGAAGTACAGTGTTCTGATCTTTTAAACACTTAAGAGCATCAAAGCGAGACAGGAAACGGCCTGGAAACTGCAATCTTTGTGATTAGAGATTTTAATTCTCATACGGTTCTTCTCGTGTCTGTGGTCTGCGCTTTTTGTCGCACGTTTAAAAGTCGTTTAAAACCGAAAAATCCTGTAGTGTGTTGCGACCTCTAGAATGCATGTTTAACTTTTTAAGCAATACACACATTTGTAAATAGATGCTAAATTCATATATTTATAGTAAAACAAGCAAGTAAAAGAAACTGACTTAGTGGTGTCAAGTATATGAGGCTATATTTTTCCATTAATTGAGCTTTCCTGTCCTAAGTCTCCTGAACAGCTGCAAGGTCTGCCCCAGCAGATAAGATGCGTGGGTTTAATTAATCATAAGTCAATGAGGTGTGAGTGGATTGCGTTTGCCGTGATGGAGCCGGACTCTCCTCTCTACATGCTTATCACTGCGCCTGCATAAAACACCGCAGATAGGCTCACAGATAGTGTACGTGCAATGCAGAGCTGCTACATGGGAAAAGATGCATGGACGATAAGTAAATATGCTAGACACGAGATTGATGAACCCACTGAACATGCTCTTCAAGTGGTTCGACGCTACAGAATGTAATTATAGATTAAAGATGCAGGTTGTGGGGAGTTGGCACGTTCTTTCTGTGTTAAGTGCGGTTTGATCAAAGTGCTCTGTTCGTCTGAGAAAATAGTGCTACCCCAATATGGATTTTACAGGTAAGTTTTATGTCTTTTTTTTCAGATTAATGTTTTTTTTTTTTTTTTAAATTATCAGCCTTATTAAGATTATGTGGGGTCTGGACAAACCACATTAACAGCCAGATTTTATCCTGTTCCTTTTTCAAATTTAGGACCTGTATTATACATATTACACTTATACGTTAGAATGTTTTTAGCGCATCAAAAGCTGGATTTAAACTTAAGATATAAACACTTAAATCTATCTAAAAATGACTTAAAAGTAGTATCTGTTGCTTGCATGAACAGATAATTTTATTTGACAAGTTATCTTAAATTAAACTACCTCTAGACTAAGCAGTTTCAGAACTGGTAAGTCGAAAATAAATCTGAAAACAAGATAAATAACATGATATAAGTTGTAAAATCTTGGTCAGGTCACAGTAATTTGCAGTTCCGTGGTAGTTTTCATGTTAACAGCAGCTTTTTCCCCTTTATTTTGTAGAGAGAGGCAATTCCAGTGCTGAAATTATGATCCAAATGAAAATGAAACTCAATGGAGCACTTCCTGTATCACCACGTGGCATGAGAGTGTTTTTTGCTTGAGATAAGAATGCTGGGTTTGTGTGGTAAATGTGTGTGAATGAAACAAAAACCAAAACACTCCAGGTTTGTTTGTGATGAGGAAATAAGATTATAACATAGATCAGCAAATAGCGTGATATGGACCCTATAAATCAGACATATTGTGCTTTTTATTAGTATTTAGCCGTTATGTAGGTCATCATTTCACATTGTGTTCATTGTAAACTGTGATATTGATCGAAAACAATGTCATAACAGAAACAGGCCCATTGACTTTTGTTATAATGCATAGTGCAGTGTGCTATTCAATAACCAACCCCTGACAATAGCCTGCGTATGGAGATACTCAGTGACGCATTTACAAAAAAACCTATTTAAACACAATCACAGTTATTACCCAGCTCTGAATCCCAGGCTTCAGACAGAGAGAACACATTAAGCCTTGTATCCATTGATTTCCGATGGCTCCTACACAATTCCAGGTCTCTTCTGTATGCACTGGCATGTCCTCCAACCTCCATCGGCCCGTTTCACTCCTCCTCCCCCATCGCTACACCGGAGTGCTTCTTATGGTAATGGGTTTCATGCTTAACCAAGCCGTGGAGCAGGTAGCGGGCTGTTTTCTGGTGGCTAACGCCGGAGCGGCCTTGACGAATGTGGCGGTTCGAGCTTTTCCACGGGCCCCTCGCAGATCGGGAGGGGAAAGCGATTGGCCTTTTCCTGCGTTTTTGAAATCAAGGTCATGGGGAGCGCGGAGTAAATCAGTTTGAAGGCTCAGCGAGGAGATGGTGGAGCGGATAGCGGGATGAGGCTGGGTTAGCGTCACTTATGGATGGCTGTGTTAGAGCAGAGGATTAACATAGTAACAGAGCCTGTGTGTGAGCCTGGTACATACAGTTATATTGGACATGAGCGAAAATTACTTAGGCTGTGCTCATACTTATACATAACATATCAAAAAACTTGGACTAGACTTTGATCTAATCCCAGTTTGGAGCTAGACCACTTCTCAAAGCTAACCCTACCCAAAAAAAAGCCCACTCTATGGCTTTCAGCCATGTTATAATGCTGTTACCTCATTAAAAACATACCCGGAGTGTGATGTTCTCATCAATTATTCTGTTTTCATCTCAAAAGCTCAAAATGCTCAGTAGTAGTACTTTCCAAATCAACAGCTTCCTTTTACCTTTAGTTGAGTAGAGATGGGAAAAGACATAGCTGAAATCATCAAAATCTTTCCAGTGAAGATATGTGGAGTTTAAAAACACAGTGGAGCTCTTCCTGAATTACAACATGTCAACAAAGAAGTGTTTTCTGTTTGAGAGAAAAACTCAACAAAACGCAACCAGGTATATTTGTGATGAGGAAGCAATAAAAAAAATTTGCACCACCAACGCAAAGTGGCAGTTGTGCGGCATAACCTAATTGTCTATTTGTGATGTTTGGATCCAGCCAAATGAAGTCAATTGAGCCTAGCATTTAGTTAGCATAGAGTCTAATCCGCAAACAAGATTCATATTTGGAATTTCCAAGAACATGTTTCACAGCAACTAAAGAACCAATCACTTGCCCCTCTCTTTTTCTGTCTTTTGGTGCTGGTACTATCTCGTTTTTCCACCAGCTCAGAGCCAGAGAAGTGCTACGTTGCTACGTTCCTGACATGCTACTGTTGCTCTAGCAAACCAACAACTGTCAACTGTCATGGCTCCGATAATAACAACAATGGAGGACTATCACTACATACATATGCTGTCAATATTAATTTTGTCAATCCAAACACGAAGACATACAGCTCTTAGTCACTGCCATCGGCAAAGGTTGCATTTGCTAAGAAAAGTCTTACATTTAGTTTTCCCCCTTCTAATTTGCTAACTCTAGCAATGACAATAACGAGCGAATAGCTGAGCCGTAACAGTAGAACTTAGTTGAAATTATTGAGATTAGCCTAGTTTAAAAATGGTGGCCAAATTTCTAAATTTAACCCCGCCCCTAGCACTGGTTCTCGTTTCTGGACCAGCTTTCAGTTGGTGCAGAGTTGGAACCTGTTTTCCAGGGCCAGAGCCAAGTTTGTTTGTGTGGAAAAACAAGGAACTGGTTCAAGATCTGGCACTGACTCCGAACCAGCACTGGAACTGCTTAGTGGGAAAGGGGTATGTTGTTGTGTCGGGTTGACATGCCGTCTGTGCAACCCAACCCAATAGCTGTCAATCAAACCTGCTGCTAACGCTAGTGGGAGTCGATGTCAGTGAAGGAAGGCAGCTGAAGATTAAATAAGACAATAGCAAAATGAAAATTTCAGGGTCAGGCAGAGTGGGTTAAAACATGAACTGGAGCTGAATTGTGCCCACACCACCGAACAATGTTATAATTTGGTCGAAAGCTCCAAAAAGTCAATTTAGCATGAAAACCTAATAAATTCTGGATTACAACATAGGTAAAGTTAATTCCTTAAATGTTCTTCTGTACTTTTCCTAAGGACCGTGTAGATCCAACGGGCAGAAAAGATTAATCACACAAATTCTGTTTCTTGCAAATTATTCATGAGTTTCAAGTGAGAAAACTGTTGTCATGGCAATCAATGATTTCACTGTTGTAGAAGTTTTCAGCGTATCCAAGAAATGGTGGAAGTAAAAGGCTCGAGATCATCTGGATCTCTTAGGCCTGGAGGAACTTGAAGAGTCAACATAGCATATTAGATTCAGAAGTGAACATAGTGTGATCTTTGAGTGTTCAAGCCCCTGGACTCAGCTTCCAAAAAAAAGAGGTTTATAAACAGGTTAAGACCGTAATATGCCACAATTTAGATAATGGTTTGCCAATGTTGTGCCAAAGGAAGATGACCGTGTAACTTTAGCTCCTGTGAGTCGAAGCTAAACTGAGAGATGCACGTGGAGAAGTAATTACTTAAATTCTTTATTAAAAACTTTACTCCAGTTGTGAGTAACCCTCAACCAAGACCTTTATTTGGAATCCCAAGTACAAATTTCTTGGCAAACAGTCACTAAGGAGTGAGGCACAATAGCCGTCAGTCAAACCTGCTGCCAATATTAGCGAGGAATATTTCAGTATCTTTTGTGCTTTTGTTCTTTTCTTAATAATAGTAATGCATCAGTTTTATATAGCTCTTTTCTGGACACTCGACGACTCCACACTGATTCTGTTCACGCTTACATCACAAACCAGGAAGACGTTTGGAAAGACCAGTAGTAAGTCTGACAAAATCTAGGAAAAAATAGAAAATGCTCCTGTTTTCTTCATCTAAATGTTGCTGTGGTGTTCTCTTTATGTTTGTCTAATCAACAGTTTCAGTAACTACGTTGTGTCTTTCCAAATGTCTTCCTGGTTTGTGACACGCAGTAAGCGTGACTAGACCCTATTATAGCCACAGCTGCCCCGGGGCAAACGACGGAAGCGAGACGGCCAACAAAATAATGTAGAGCGGATTGAAACGTGAACTGGAGCTTAACGGAGCCGAATCGTGCCCCCGCTAACGTCCTGTTTGGAACGTGATGACTAGAATGTTACTAGGCTATGCCCACGTAATTATTCGGTCGGTGAGGGCAGAGCCGGGCCTCACGCTTGTTTGGTAGACTATGCACTGGGGCTGAAGCAGATGTTTACTCAGAGCCCAGGTGGAAGCAGATCGAAACGGCACAAACACGAGTAAGGCAGTCGCATACCACACTGTACCAGATGGCCCACTAATCGACATTATTACAGAGAAACATATTTGTATATTAACAGCAGTGTCTGGATTGGATCTGCCAGCAAACAATATGTGCTTTGTTTGCTAACACGGTATGAATTTAGATAGTACAGGTGAGACTCTTTGGTTTGTCATTTAATATCTTGGTTGGTTTTAGTCGTGACATGCTGGAGGTAAAGGTAGTTTTACTACAGCCCAGGAGCTATAACGTTCATAAGGCCAAAAATGTAAGATTAATCACACTCATTTTGTTGCTCTCTAGTTATTCATGGGTTTCAAGTGAGGACAGTTGGCAAAGTAATTAAAAATGTCACATCATTATTAAAAACGTCAATGCCAGTTTTATGTTGTGGCTCGCCAAGTTAAGCAATAATTAGAAGAAGAAACAACACATAACACGCCCGTCTTCAGATCTTGAGCTGGTCTTGATCATGACTAATTTAGCTGGAGGATTTGACCTTTTGTGCAAATTTGGGGGAAATGGGGGAAACAGTGCCCAGAGGAAACCCACCCAGACACAAGGAGAACATGCAAACCCCACATAGAAAGACCCAGCAGGCCTACAACCATCTTGCTGTGAAGTGAGATTGAAAAATTCAAAATTCATAAGCTTGACCCAGCTGTGTCTCCAGATACAACATAGACATGTTCAAATCTAATAAAGCTTTTATGGATAACAGTTATAAAACTGATTTTTTTTTTTCTTAATGACAAAATACTGCACTGATCTGATACCGGTATCAGTATAGGTATTGAAAATTTAGCCGGATTGGACATCGACTTCAGCAGATACTTAATCACCAAAATTGGTATCGGATCTAATCAGAAAGCAGAAAGAGCTGCTCACTTTTGGTTTACAAATTTATGTTCAAATCAGTTGGATTAAAACTTAAATTCCTCTCTGATCTGAATGTTCACTGCCTAAACCCCAGCATCTGCAGCAAGTCATGGATCAGTGCTAGTGCAGCCTCTGCAGCTCAGAGTGGATACTGGAGGTTCTGAGTTTTCACACGAGACATGGCCTGTCCTTATGCTAAAAATGAGGACAATTTTGTGTCATTTATATCAGTGGTTCACAACATTTTTTGTGTGTCAGGTACTCCCCAAGCATTGTCTCACATTCCAGCACCTCTATTAATGCTTCCACTTTCTTTAGTAATTACAAATCTGTTAACTAGTACATTACCAGTTATGCCTTTTTAAATTATATTTGTTTAAATAAAACTTTGCCAACATTATTGTACAGAAATCATCCGTACCATTCGATGCAGCCTTCTTTGTAATCTGGAAACATTCCCCCTGCCAAGTGCTCGTGTACAGCCAGAGGTCCCTGTGACCCAGGCTGGAAAACACTGCTCTGTCTGCTAGCCAGGGTCAGTAGTTGAGTTTAGTTCAGGCTCAACTGAACTACCTCCTACATACGGCACCTTAAATACACCCTGTATGTACTCTGAGATTACACGATGATCAGAGCAGCGACCTGAGCTATACTGTAGTCTGTCGACACCAGCCCCTCCATAATCACCCACCACTGATTGGGCCCATCCCCCACTGGGAGAGCATGGCTTTGGGCTGCTTTGGCTCCGTCCCCTCGCACTTTGGACTTCCATAAATAACCCTGGCCACGGCACAGACAATGAGGAAGTGTGAGCGGACATGTGGAGGAGGCTGCGCGTCAATAAGGAGCCGGCAGCCGCTTGTCGCCCCAACAAAAGGAGCAAAGTGTGATTTGTTGTGGAGAACACAGGCAGATTGGAGGATGAATGCTAGCATGACATCGGCAGAACAAAACGTGTAGCACTGCGAAGGGGAGATAAGGCTGCACGCACCAAGGTATAGAGAGCACAAGATGGTCGTCAGTACGAGCAAAAAGGATCCAGGCTAATTCATTCAGAGCTATTTGTGTAATTACAGTGTGAGTGCGTACAGTAAGGACCTGGGCATGATTTTTTTTTTCTTTTATGTATTTGAGCTAAATGTGCCTTGCAGATGTACTGATATTGTGCAGTGACATCACACAGGGGGTGTGCTACATGTGTCTCTATTGGCAGAATGTTCAGCAGTTGCCATGGCAATGTACACATTAGCAAACAAAAAAAGTCTTAGGATTGTCTGAAAACTCACCATTCAAGTGATATTATATTTAGTTTTAGATTGTTAATTGCTATGGCAACGCTCCAACAATCCTAATTTTTCCTTCTGAAACCAATGAATAGGCAACTAATTATAGAATTAGCTTCCGCAGGGCATTAAAAAGAATTAAATTGTATTTCAAGCGGCATTAAAATACTGGCAGTTGTGCTAAAAATATAAGCTCATAGCTTAACTCTGAACATTTACATATATATACGCCATATATGCCGGACACCACCAGATGTGGGCAGTTGTCTCTGGGTTTCTTGCCAATTAGAAGAAGATAAATTCAAGAGTTATTAGAAATATATATAATGTGTTCAGAATCACGGGGTACGTGACTACAAAAAATTTGCGACTCACTACTCCCAGAGGAGTATTTTACAGGTATCCTTCAGTTATGGATAGTTCACACAGACTGAATGTATTTTCATTTGTTTCTTGTGCATGTCCCAGCAACACCCAATGATATTACATTAAATAAGCTTTATAAAAGTTTTGCATTATAATAACTTTCTATAGGTTCTTGTCTCTCTGCTGAGTGGTCACCATATACGATATATATGTAAATGGACATAATTAACCATTTTTTACGCTATTTTGTCAGTTAAAAAAATTCCTATTCATAACATAGAGCCTAGCTCCAAATTTGCTCCAGTAACTGTAGCACCGTGAGCTTGTTTTGAGTGGAGCCGAAGGCCATGAATGACTCACTTAAACTTATTCAGTCTCTTTGACAAGATGAAAGCTTAAGGTGCACTGTGCAAGTTTTCTGGTGGAGGGTCTGTCACCTGCTTGTTTCTTTAGATATGTCATTGATCTGCCTGGAAAGTTCCACAGTGTGACATTAAACAGCTTTACCTTAAACTTATTCTATTATGGATGGTTTTATAGCTCAAAAATACCTAAAAAAAAACCTGTAATTTTAACTGTGAGCAGGTCGCCTCTCTACAGATCTGATCTGTAACTTTCTTTCTGTGACTATTAATGGCATAAAAATACTGAATTGTGGCATTAAAATAATTACATTTGGTTTGTTGAACCCTGCATAGACCCTTTTCAATGGAACACATACAAAAAAAAATCTGTTGTGCAAATTTGAGATTTAGTACAGCACCATTCACGCTGCGTCTAACAGCAGCTCAATGCGCCGTATGCCCCAGTACACATTTCAATAGGCAATTATGGAATTGTCTTGCTTTATATTGTCACTTTTGACATCCAATCCAAACAAGCCTAGTTCTATAATGTATTATTTAGGACATGATTATAATTTCCATTTTTGTCGCCCAGATCTCATTAAATGGGCCATTTTCACAAAGGCAAATAGGAAAAGTCATTATTTCTGATGTGTTTGATGCTGTGATTAGACTCTCGCTCTCAGGGCTTTGTGCAGATCTGTGGATTCAGATCACGCTCCCATGGCAACATTTCAACACACAAACACCTAAGATTCACTATACTTTAGTGATATACTATACTACACTTTAGTGAAGCTGGTCACGTGATCTACAGTGAGCTGGAGACATTTGTCACAACGAGGGACAGAAGGACACTGGACAAACTGCTCTCCACCATGGACACTCCTGAGGGACAGATAATACTCCTTACAACTGTACAACAACTCACCCACAGCACCAGATTATAGACAGATACAGGATTGCATTCGTACCACACTTCCTATAGATGTACAACAACTTAGCCTTTTGTAACTGATAATACTCCCTACAACTGTACAACTCACCCACTGCACCAGATTATAGAGGGACAGAGGAGATAATACTCCTTACAACTGTACAACAACTCACCCACAGCACCAGATTATAGACAGATACAGGATTGCATTCGTACCACACTTCCTATAGATGTACAACAACTTAGCCTTTTGTAACTGATAATACTCCCTACAACTGTACAACTCACCCACTGCACCAGATTATAGAGGGACAGAGGAGATAATACTCCTTACAACATTCTCCAACAAGCAGGTTATTTTTTCTTCTCCAAATTTTTACTTAAGGTGCACTAATTGATCCCCACTTGACTCATTCTTTATCTCTAGATTTTGAGTTAAAAAACTGTATATAAGATTTAGATTTTGCATTTCATAAACTATGTCCCCACATAGGAAATAAACTTATCAATATAAATACAGTCTTTTCTGATTTAAAATTCTAAAGGTAAGTTTTAGCGCTGTGTGGTCTAAAGCGAAAATGTCTCTGGAAAATGTCTGAACCGTCACTACCTAAACCCTACCTAAAGTGCTAGTGCAGCTTTTGCAGCTCGGTGAGTGAATCCTGGAGGTTCTGAGGTTGCACATGAGGCCTGGACTGCACTGGGAATGAGAAATACATGTGTGTGTGTCCTGGGTTTTTGCACTAGCAGCACATGTTCAGCTGTAGTAGTGCCTTTTAACGACGCTACATACAGTTCCTTTAATGCGTCACACATGTACATGAAACTGTTACGGACTTTAGCGTTTTTTGGAAGCAGTATTCTAGGATTTAAAGCAAAGTGAGAAACAACTCAAATATTTACACCAATGGTCACTTTAACACCCTGGTTCCAAGTGTGGTCAGTGTGGTCAATGTTATCTTGGCTGGTGTGCACAGTCTAAGCGCTCTGCCTTTAATTCAGTGAGCAAACATTGGACAGAAGTGAGTATGCAGAGCCAGCCATCGACTGTGAAAACCCATGAATAGATCCACCAAGCCCGAGCAAAACAAGACTCTTTTCAACGGATCCCTGCTTTTCTGAGCGGAATAAAAAACTCCTGCTCCAACTATTTACTGACAAACATGCCGAAGATTAAAAGAAACTTTGTGTACGTGAACTTTTTGGATCTTAAAAGAATAAATTAGTAGAAAAATAAAAGGATGACATACTTTTTTTTTTGTTTTTCTTTTTCAAATTTTGGAGGACTGAAAAGGGGAGTGTGTGGGGAGGACTAAAGGGGACAGAAAATTGGTACAGCTCATTCAGTCATAGAAAATAACTTTGATACAGACCTACAAGTCATATTCTAAGCCAGACCTGCACACTGTCCAGCTCCCAGGTCACATACGGCCCTATGGTTGAATCCGACTGGCTCCTTTAAGTTCATTTGGAATTACAAATAAACATTTTATAATTTTACCTCATGCATGGACTAAAGCTGCATTGCTTTTATTATAGAGGTGTTTTTTACATGGCATTTTTTGTAAGGCAACCTCACTTTTTAAGGTAAGATTTCAAAGGTTTCAAATGCTTTAACACAAAGACAGGACAACACAAGAGCATAAGCACTGCACAAACATCCACCTTAGAACAGAAATAAGAGACCAAGGATAACCACAAGGGATGCACCAACAACACCTTTTAAAACATTGATCAGTCATGACATACACACTTACGAGTCTTAAAAGTGCTTCAAAACAATGCTATTTACTGATTTTTTAAAAAGAAAAACAACTCATATTTTGCAGAATTGAGTTATTTTTTAGGTATGGTGGCTCTGTCAAACCTATGTAATCAATGTTAATGGTATCTTTGGACAGCCCTGAGCAGAATTACTAGGAAGGTCAATGGACATGGTCAGGGGACATTCTTGGACAGTTCACCAAATGACATGTACCCAATGTTTCCCAAGCATCTGAGCAGAACGTGTCTTGTACCAGCACAGATATTTTGTATAAGCAGCTCTTGAAGTTGTCAGCTTTTCAGGAGGCGATGAAAACAAGAGTCCAGGACTTGTTTTCTTTAATTCTGACTCAAGCAGATGCAGATACAGGTCATCATTCAGTGGTCTCCTCCACACAGTCTCTCAAACCGTCTCTATAGTGCAGTGAAAGCAGGAGGTTTAAATACTGAACATCTTGGCACACATGTCATAGCATTCCTTGTTTTACAACATCTTGTGGTTATCATTTGACTAGCAGTATGGTTTCGATGTGATAGCCTGGATCTTCAAGAGTTAATCATGTACCCAGTAGGGTGGTGAGCAGATGCTGGTTACACGTTTGACCCCTGTGATGACCACATATTCACCAGTCCCTTCAACTTTACCCCAGTAACCTTTCTAACACACAGAGGACACATAAAACAATGAAATTCTACAAAGATATTTCTCACAAAGTCTAAACAAGCCCACTTTGAACCATCTGTATCTCATTAGGAAGAATTTATTGTCCGATAATCAGGAAGTGCTTTCTTTAACGTGATACAAAACAGCTAAATTGTGAAAAGTTGCTTAAATTGTGGTGAATAATGATAGGAATTACTTTGGCCCACTGCAAACCGTCCTCAATGAACTTACAGCGTCCTAAACTGACCACTCTCTGTTCGATTTGACTGACACTGACAGACTTTTGGCCCTAGTTTAACCCCACGTAGACTAGACTAGTTCAGGTCTTTACAGCAGAGCGTGTACAGAAAGGATTAGAGTCCTGACTGCACACGCTCAGCCCTCTTCCTCTGGCCTACTTCTGCAGGTTCTTAGCAGATTTTGGAGAGCGCTGCAGAGCTAGCTCCCAGTGGGGATTGTGACACTGTTTACAAGAAGCCTCCAGATATTTCATTAAACAAGACTCGTCTCAATCAGAGCTGTCGGCCGTGCGCGAGAGCAAACAGAAGATGAGGCTTGTTTTTTAGTAATTAGCAAGTTTTTCAAAGAGCCGCGCATTTAAGAGTAAAAGAAGGGGGATTTTTCTAACTTTGAAAGACTAACGCTAGTAAATGACAAGACATTAACAAACATGGATGAAATTAAGGTATAGTTAAATTTTATAGTTATTTTTTATGAATTACAGCTTCCTGTTATAAGCAATATTTTTTGTAATTTCACCATTCAAAAGATAAAAAAGTCATTTTTACCATTTGGACACCTATATTTGCCCTCTGCTTTTGCCATCTTGGTTTGATTGATGGTTCTGTGTATATGATGACATCAAGGATCCTTGGGCAAGACATCTGCTGCCCTATTCAAACCCTCCAGACGGTTAACGGTGCGATTCTGTCCAATGCTCAGCCAAACACTCTTTAAGGCCTCATTTACACATACACAGGTATGTTTAAAAACAGACATTCCTTTGGTTTCACATGTGCGTGTAAAGTGAGATAAACAGTTTTAGTTCAGCTGACGCACCCAAAATGCATCGAATGTTTACCTTGTGATGATGATGATGATGTTGATGTGATTATGCAGCATCAGAACAGCAGTCGCACTTCTTCTGGTGCAAACACTTTTTATGTGTTTGCATTTGCACAGCTGATGTATTATATCGATAACCAGAAATGAATGAAACTTGGAGGTCAGCAATTTTGTCACTTCTCCCTCCTACTAGAAAACCCAGTCGCCATCAGCACCAACGTCCCCGGTTTTGGGTCTGACCTGGGCAGACTGCAGTCTGGTGGGATCATTTTGAAAATGAAGTGGTTTCCTGGAATAGTGGCGCCCATAGGCTTGGCGTAGTTATGATGGTGATGGCGTATTTATGCTTAAAAACTTATTTGAAAATGATGGTGTGTGCAAGTCACTCACGCTCCTGCAAAATCTACAAAAGCATTTACACTACAACTTCACAAACCTGATGTGATGTGCAGCGGTAGTGCCGGGACTCTACGGGGCGACAGCAGCCCATTTGGTGGAGTGTTTGCCCCACACACAGATGAGTGCTGTCACTCTGCCCATGGGCAAGACACTTAACCCACCTTGCTCCTATTGTCTGAGTACACAAGATCGGCAGCCCCATACAAAATAATACAACCTCAGTGAATGTGTGAATTGATTTATTTGTTTGGAGGATAAGCCCCATCTCGTTTTCAATAAATTTAAATTAACACAATCACACACACTCACATATGACTGACACTGAAAATAAGTCAAAATTGAACAAAAACTAAGACGGAGTTCAAATATAGTTGCAAAATTCAACAAGATGATCAAAAAGAAGGACATGGGTTATGTAAATGTTGCACTAGAGCATTTTTAAATAGGGGAATGGTTCCTTTGAGTCCCTTGAGGGTGGCTACGCACTAGATAAAAATGTGAGTATTTATCATTTACTGTTCCAGCTAAACGGAAATCTCATTAATTTCATTGTTGAATTTGAGTTTCACTGCTAAAATAAGATATAAAGTAGGTTGATTTGTATAAAATGTTCATTGTTCTGCAAGACTTATTTGGACATATTTGGCGTCAATATCGGCAGCTCCCATACAAAATCATAGAACCTCAGTGAATAAGGTGGATAATTTCATGCCTCGTACAAGTTTCTAATGGCCTTGTGTGTTTGAAAGCTCATCTCATCTGAGCTTCTACAGAGGAACAACCTACACTCCACAGCCCTTTGAAGTCCTCTGCCCGAGAGCCACTGGAAATGAACTGCTCCTGGATTGTCAGTGTTGAAAATTATAATTGTGAAAACGCATTCCGTACGTGGCCATATGGAAAAAAGAAAGAAAAAAATGGATGTTCAAACAATATCTAAAACAATATGCAAATAGTACTGTAGAAACCTCAAAAAAGCTGCAGGTTAGATGTTTAACAAGTACATATTATCAGTGGTGGATGAAGTACTCAATTTTGTTACTTAAAAGTACAGACATGGGGACAAAATATTTCACAAGAAAGTAAAAATATCACAAGAAAAAATCAAAGTAAGTTATATTATTGAAGTACCTGTTTAAGACATAAAAGTATTTTGCAGAGATTTTTAGAACAATGAATGCATCAAATGTAGTTTTTTGATAAAAGATTTGGCAAATTTTAGTGATTCAATGGATTTCTTGATTTTTCTCGCTTTTTAATGTATTTTTGTATTCGTTTTGCTCAAAGTTGGGACGTTAATTCAAATTAAATGTGCTAAAATTAAGCTTTTCCGCAGGACTCAAACCATAAAGAAAAGTACTTTTTACATTTTACTTTGCTCTCAAATATGGTGCAGTAAAAGTAAAAAGTACCCACTGTAAAATGTACTTTGCTACCTTACACTACATATTTTTATTGTGTTGTATTGTATATTATTGGGGAGTGAGTCAGTGTCCTAAAGGATAATGTATTTACTTTTTTTTATCACTTTTTTTTTTTTTTTCATAGATTTGCTACTACCAACAAAAGCGTTGGTTAAGAAAAAAAACAATTTGCCCAGACAATCCTATACTTTAGTTTCTTTTTATTCGCAGAGTTTTTCTAGCAGATTCTTGTGTATGAGCCCAAACAGCTCCAAACTTCATCAATAATTTAGGCCGTGCTGCCTTCGGGGACCTCGGGAGAAATGATGATGATGAATGCAATCAGGCGGCAGAGGAATCAATATATGTACAAGAATGTGAGGAAAAGCACTCTAATGCTAATGTTGTGACACTTACAGCATCTTGAAAGTGAACGAGGGAGATGAAACACAAGAGATGTAAATATATAAACCCGGCGTAAAGTACCAGTTAAATAATGATGCAATTGCCTTTTATTTTTTCTCAAGAAACGCAAAGTAAAGTGGGGCAGACTGACAGAAATATAACCTGACCTCTGACTGGTGCTGCCTGGCTTGGTTCTGATGGGTTTGGACTATTCTGACTGGGTTTAGACTGGTTTGGTTTGTTATTCACTGGGTATTATGTAAACGGTTTGGACCTGTTCTGATTGGTTTTGTCTGGTTTGGACTGGTTCTACCTGTTTTGACTGGTTTAGAATGGTTTGGACCAATTTTGACTGGTTTGGACTGGGTCTGTCTGGTTTAGACTGGTTCTAGTGGGTTTTTGATTGCTTTGGACTGGTTATGTCTGGTTTGGACTGGTTTTACCTGTTTTAACTGGTTTAGATTGGTTTGGACCAATTTTGACTGGTTTGGACTGGTTCTGACTGGCTTATACTGGTTCTGTCTGGTTTAGACTGGTTCTAGTGGGTTTTTGATTGCTTTGGACTGGTTCTGACCTGTTTGGACTGGTTCTGGCAAGTTTAGACTTGTTCTTTCTGGTTTGGACTGATTCTTTTTGGTTTTGACTAGTTTAGACTGGTTGTGGCCTGTTTGGAGTGGTTCTTCCTAGTTTATACTGGTTATGACTGGTTTAAACTGGTTCTTTCTGGTTTGGACTGGTTCTTCCTGGTTTATACTAGTTATGACTGGTTTAGTGGTATTTGAAGGACGTGTAAAATGCAGAGGACTTATTTCCTTATGGCAACAGTAACAGTGGTTGGACAGACCCAGATTGGATTCAGACCAAGTCTTGTCTGGGGTCAACTAGCTAAAACTGAGTCTGGCCTGGTTTGCACTGGTCTAGACGGGGTTTGGTCATGTTCTGAGAGCGTATAAGAGTGGGTATAAGCAGGAACTGACTGAGTTTGAACTGGAAAGCGACACACATCAGTTCTGTATCTCCTTTAAGCGTTTAGAAAATTGACTGTCAACTCTACAGTTCATTCTGTATCTGTTTAAATGATTCACTAAACAAAGTCATTTGTTCTAGTGCAAAAGGACAATATTACATTAAACATGTATCACCGCCAAACTTCCCTTTGTTCCTGCTGTATCACTTTTGTCAGAGTGCTTTTAGCTGGAACATCTCTGCTCATCGGGCTATCATGCATACTTTATACTCTCTTGTGTTTCGCTATCTGCTACAAACATTGCATTTGTGACTTGGCATTGATTTCCATACATACTTGCTTATGCCTATGGGAGGAGTGGGAATTGGCTTGTGTGCATGTCTAACCATCCCATCCCCTGCAGGTCCCTATATGACTATTCAAACGGCACAAGGGAGGACCACAAAAACCACTTTCGCAGCCTCTCTTTTGTTTACTGTGACTAAATACCCGTAAGGACCCTGTCTCCTGTATTATGAATCGGCATGAATGTTTCAGGAGCAATAACTAGTCTAACATGCGGCGTGCACGGGTACATTGTTTTTGTGTCTCATTGAACTTTTATAAGACAAACCCTTAATGGAGTCTATGGATTATATTGAAACGCTAAATAACCTTTTGGGTGGAGTTTGAGGCTCGCTTTGGGGACTTTTGGTACTCGAGTCGGCCGCGGTTACAGCCTTATAAAGAGGGTACAGGGAAATTGTGTCGCTAAAACACTATCTGGAGCTGTCTGGAGGTTAGAGGAGGAAATGTGAGTGTGAACTAGCAGATAAAACCTCTGGGAAGTACATGTTGTTTCTGTACACACTTATTCTCTTGATAGAAGATATTAAAGGTCTTATATTACGCAGAATGGATTCTTTAATCTTTAAACCATGTTAGAATGTTCTTCCTTTATCAAAAACTTACCCGGAGTTGTGTTTTGTTTCATTCATTCACCAAAACTCAAAATGTAGAGATAGTTTTCAAGTCAACAACTACCTTTTACCCATTGTTCTGTAGAGATTGGCATTTCCTGGGGCTGAAACCACTCAAATGATTCTAATAAAAGGTGTATGGAGTTTAAAAACACAGTGGAGCACTTCCTGTATTACCACATCACATCACAAAGTGGAACCCGATCTAATTTTATAGGATTTATGTGTTGGTTCTGATTGTTTTGGACCATTCTGACTGGGTTTAGACTGGTTTGGTTTGTTATTCACTGGGTATTATGTAAATGGTTTGGACCTGTTCTGATTGGTTTGGATGGTGTTGTCTGGTTTAGACTGGTTCTGGTGGGTTTTTGGTTCCTGTGGACTGGCTCTGACTTGTTCAGATTGGTTCTGTGTGGTTTGGACTGGTTCTACCTGTTTTAACTGGTTTAGTTTGGTTTGGACCAATTTTGACTGGTTTGGACTGGTTCTGACTGGTTTATACTGGTTCTGTCTGGTTTAGACTGGTTCTGCTGGGTTTTTGATTGCTTTGGACTGGATCTGGCAAGTTTAGACTTGTTCTTTCTGGTTTGGACTGATTCTTTTTGGTTTTGACTAGTTTAGACTGGTTGTGGCCTGTTTGGAGTGGTTCTTCCTGGTTTATACTGATTTAGACTGGTTCTGTCTGGATTGGACTGGTTCTTCCTGGTTTATACTAGTTATGACTGGTTTAGATTGGTTTGCAGGTTGGTTTCCAGGGGCTGAAACCACGCAAATTATTCTAATAAAAGGTGTATGGGGTTTAAAACACAGTGGAGCACTTCCTGTATTACCACATCACATCACAAAGTGGAACCCGATCTAAATTTGTAGGATTTATGCGTTGAATTCGAGTGAATGGAATGAAACACAATCCAAGTCCACGTTGTTGACAGAAGATGGAACAACATAGATCATAAAATAGCCTAATACAGGAGCTTTAAAACGCACTGGAGCACTTCCTGTTTTACCACATGACATTACACGGTGGTTTTTCTGTTTGAGAGAAGAAATCTGCCTAAATTTGCAGGATTTGTGTGCAAAACATGAGCACATGAAACAAAACACAATTGAAGGTGTACTTTTGATGAGGTAACAACATTATAATAGATCAGAAAGCAATGTAATATGGGCCCTTTCATGAACACAGACCCCCAGACCCTGAGACACATGAGCGATCCCATGTGCGGACTGTCAGTGAGACAAAATAAAGTGGAGCGTCCCCCCCCTCTCGCTGTCTGTGCAAAGGTCAGTGTCTTCAAAAGCCCACGAAAGCATCTGTTATGTGTCACATACGAACCATATGATCCCCGCTCTGGTCTGCGCTGAGGACGTGAGGACAATATCCAACCAAATAAATGCCTTGCTAATATTTTATTTGAGTAGCCCACCTTTTCTACTATGCAGTTAACATAAGTGTTTTTTGGAGCATAAACTCAAGAAATTATTGTTCAATTTAGTACAAGGAATAGTTTAAGGTTTGTTTGTTTTTTTAGATTTTTTTAAAAACTAAAATAAAATAGAATAAAATAAAAATAATACATAAATAAATATTGAAATAAAAATAGAATAAAATAAAGTAAGAATAATTACATGTAAAGGTAAAATAAAATAAAAAAATAATTAAAAAAATAAAATA
>JACN01152131.1:0-11075 GCA_000787155.1 Scartelaos histophorus | reverse complement strand
CCTCCTTCCCTCAAACCCTCAGTACACTCTGGTCTCGGGGGAGGAGCCTCGTACCGGCGTCAGCTCTTCTCTGAGGACACTTCACACCTCCGAGCGTCTCTAAGCTCCTCCACAGACTCGTGTTATCGCGCCGTGACAGAGGCCGACTCCCCTCAAGTCGCTAACGTGTGACAAACCAATTTTTCGCGGCGTTTAAAGGGCGTCGTCCTTCACGGCGCCGGGACGAGCAGAGTAAATAGTCGGGAAGAGCTTATAAATATATGAGGTACTTCAACACCTGCGGTAAACAAGCTCAGCGACGATAAAACTCCACTTACCGACAGGGCGGAGGAGGTCACCACGCACCAAAACACGATGAAGCGTCTCCAAATGTACTCAAGTAAAAGTAGCGTTACTTCAAAATAACGTTCTCGAGTACAAGTATGAAGTAGTGGTTCAAGAAATTAAATTATAAAGTGAAAACTGGTGAGCGTACCTGATAAAAACATTAAATACTGCAACAAATTCTAGTATTTTCAAAGGATTTCAAAGTAATTTTTCAAGAATTTGGGGAAAATGGAAACTGTTTTTTTAAAGTTTTTTTTAATACTGGACCCAGTCACTCAAATACTCCAATAAAAGTAGTGTTACTTCAAAATAATGTTAGGGGAGGACAGAGGCTGTTTCCTATTGGCCGTTCTCATCTGTGGGTGGGGTTTGAGGGTTTGATGAGGCTAATTCTGACCAATGATCGCTTCACGTTCTCATCTGTGGGCGGGGTTTGAGGGTTTGATGAGGCTAATTCTGACCAATCAGATCGCTTCACTGCACCATTTCCTGTTTGTTACCAAGTTAGATCGGATCATTTTGGATCGATTGCTTCTGCCTTGGCATCTTGAAGTTTTTCTGCGATTTTTTTTCACTACGAATTATACACTCTGAAAATTGATTGCTATAGTTGAGGGCTTGAAAATATTTGTGTTTTTTTTATATTGAATTTTAAACACTTTAACAATGTACAAGTAAAATTCAGAATAAAAATAATTCAAACATATTTTTCAGAGCTAAAAAGTGAGAAATTCAACCACATTAAGAATTCAAAATATGATGGAACAAATTATCTTTCATAGACTTTTATTCAAAACATATTGAATTGAAAGGTTAGGCTAAAATGCTAAATGCTAATTCTAATGCTATTTAAATGAAAAGTGTTTTGACTTAAACTATTCAAAACAAGTCCATATCCTCCATAAATCCGCCCGTATAAAGCCTTATTTTTGTCCTGGTTTTAGTTATTATTTTCACATAGATTGATTTAACCGTTTAAGTTTTACAATTTAAGCCGTCGTACTTGATTTTCTTAGATTTTACACGTTTTGACCACAAGAGCTGCTTATGATTTGACCCTCTTCCTATTATTTTACATCAGAGGGGGGCCCATGTAAGGCTTTTTGCCCCGGGGCCTCATATTTCTGTCGACGGGCCTGCCTATAAAATACATGGAAAAAATAGCGTGCGAATGGAAACAAATGGAAAATCACCATGTCATTATCAGCATATTCCACATGTTTCTTTTTAATATATTATGTGCTCCTCATTATTATGCCTTAATTATTCCTCTTATTAAAAAAAAAAAGTAATTTCTTCTTTGTTGAGGAAACTTTTAATGACCTCAGTATGTGGTCTAATGAACTGTACATTTATATAAGGGCCCCCCGCTGGTTTCTGAACAGTCGTACACCACCTAATCAAACAAGAGCCTGTTATCAGCTCCTGAGCAAAACCAGGTGGAGTGTTTAGTTATGTTTAATCATATAGTTTTAAAATGAAAGGGTTATGCACTTTTATGACAACATTATTCCCCTTTTTACATTGTATTTGCCCAAAGAAAACAGTGGAGCAGGGCTGTGATCGAGTGAGTTATATTTGTCCTGTTACACAATTAGAGAAACACAGAGTGATGAGAGGATGAGGAAAGTGATGAGAGGATGAAGAGAGTGATGAAGAGAGTGATGAGAAGATGAGGAGAGTGATAAGAGGATGAGGAGGGGAATGAGGACGAGAAAAGGGCGATGAGAGGATGAGGAGAATGAAGGGGTGATGAGAGGTTGAAGAGAGTGAAGGGGTGATGAGAGGATAAGGAGAGTGAAAGGGCAATGAGAGGATGAGGGGAGTGATGAGAGGATGAGGAGAGTGATGAGAGGAGGAGGAGAGTGATGAGAGGAGGAGGGGAGTGAAGGGGTGATGAGAGGATGGGGAGAGTGATGAGAGGATGAGGAGAGTGATGAGAGGATGAGGAGTGTGATGAGAGGATGAGGAGAATGATGAGAGGATGATGTGAGGATGAGGAGAGTGATGAGAGGATGAGGGGAGTGAAGGGGTGATGAGAGGATGGGGAGAGTGATGAGAGGATGAGGAGAGTGATGAGAGGATGAGGAGTGTGATGAGAGGATGAGGAGTGTGATGAGAGGATGAGGAGAGTGATGAGAGGATGAGGGGAGTGAAGGGGTGATGAGAGGATGGGGAGAGTGATGAGAGGATGAGGAGAGTGATAAGATGATGAGGAGGGGAATGAGAGGATGAGAAGGGTGATGAGAGGATGAGGAGAGTGAAGGAATGATGAGAGGATAAGGAGAGTGAAAGGGGAATGAGAGGATGAGGGGAGGGATGAGAGGATGAGGAGAGAATGAGGAGAGTGAAGGGGTGATAAGAGGATGAGGAGTGTGATGAGAGGATGAGGAGAATGATGAGAGGATGAGGAGAGTGATGAGAAGATGAGGAGAGTGATAAGAGGATGAGGAGGGGAATGAGAGGACGAGAAGGGCGATGAGAGGATGAGGAGAATGAAGGGGTGATGAGAGGTTGAAGAGAATGAAGGGGTGATGAGAGGATGAGGAGAGAATGAGGAGAGTGAAGGGGTGATAAGAGGATGAGGAGAGTGATGAGAGGATGAGGAGAGTGATGAGAGGATGAGGAGAGTGATGAGAGGATGAGGAGAGTGATGAGAGGTGAGGGGAGTGATGAGAGGATGTGGAGAGTGAAGGGGACGATTAGATGAGGAGGAGAGTGAAGATGATGATGGGGTGAAGGGGATGATGAGAGGATGAGGAGAGTGAATGGGACAATGAGGAGAATGAAGTGGTGAAGCCAAAGTAAGGAAAGTGAAGGGGACGATGAGGGGACGATTAGAGTGAAGAGGACGATGTGATGCTGGGGAGGAGCTGCTTTGAGCGGCAGGGAGGAGTATATGGTGCGAGGCGACGAAGGCCGAGGAGCAAGTAAACTCTGGAGAACCCGTGAGGTCGACGCGAGCGAAGTTTGGTCTCCCAGGCTGATTTTACGCTTACCCCATTCGACTTGAACACTTCACAAACCCCGTGTCTTTCTTTCCCCTCAGTGATCGACGCTCCAACTCAGGTGGACGTCCGCGATGTGACCGACTGCACGGCCCTGGTGACCTGGTTCCGGCCCGTCGCCACCATAGAGGGTGTCACCGTCACCTACGGGCCCAGCTCCGAGCCCTCGGACCGCACCGTCATGGACCTGCCCTCCACCGAGACCCAGTACCACCTCGGGTCCCTGCTCCCCGACACCCACTACGAGGTGTCGCTGGCCGCACACCGGGGCGAGCACACCAGCATCCCCGTCTACGAGTCCTTCCTCACAGGTAAAAAATACACACTTTTTCAACACTTTTTAACGTGTTTTTTTTTACCCATTCTCTTCTCTCTTATCCCAGAGAGACGCCATTCCTCAAAGTTCCCCATATTGATCCACTGAGCCCACGTTATAACCCTTAAAAATGTAGTGATTTTGAACAATTTGTGCTAAATTTTGTTCAGCAGAATTTTTTTTTTTTGCATATTTTTGTGTGCTCCAATTACAAACATGTTAAAAAAATAAACCCCACAGCCTTTTCAGCAGGTCTCAGATAAAAAGCATTAACAAGACCAATCTGAGATTTCTGATATTCGCCAAGGAATGACGTGGACACAGAATCCAGATCCGGATCCAGAATCCAGATCTGGATCCCGGATCATCACCAACATTTTACAGAGTCGTCCCTGCACCAAGGTCTACCTTTGATGAAAATTTCATGAAGATCCGGCCTGTAGTTTCTGAGAAATCTCACTAAGATTGTATATCCAGATCCAGATTCAGATCCGGATTTGAATCATCACCAAAATTTAATGGAGTCGTCCTTGGGCCAAGATCTACCTCTGGTGAAAAAAATCATGAAGATCCATCCAGTACTTTCCGAGAAATCCTGTCCACAGACAAATAAATAAATAAATAAATAAACTGACTCGATCGCATAATCTCTTTGGTGGAGATAAAAATCACAACAGTAAAATATACCTAGAGTTCGTCTCTTGCTTGTTTCTATGGAGATGTCATTGGTTTAGAATGTTGTGACGTTAAACAGCTCTGTTTTATATTTATGAAATTACAGGTGGTTTTATTGCTCAAAAATACCTAGAAAAAATCGGACTTTTTCATAGTGCCTTTTAACCAAGCCTGTATAATCTAATGAGCCACGTTCATTCCATTAAACACTCCCTCCCAACCTCTGGTCCCAGCTGTGGCCTGCACGGACAGAGAGCGTTGAAACTGAGTTATGCTAACAAGCTAACAGCAAACACGTAGGAGCTTTTTTTTTTTTTTTTTTTTTTTTTTTTACAATACATCTGCAGTGGGACAAGACAAAATGAGCTTTATTGCAGGAAAACAAATATCCGGAATAGCTCTTTTAATAACAGTATTTTTACCTGAACCTCCACCTCAGTTTAAGTGTTGAAAGATGTTTGAGAAGAACATCCCTTAAATTGTGAGGAAGTAGGAAAGGATAAAGTAATGAGTTGGAGTACATGTGTGTGGCGGAGGGCGGACCACACTGGCTGTTGTGAAGCACTTCTTTAATCAGAGCGTCTATGAGGTATGGACCCCTGCTGGGCGCACGCAGGCTTCAAAGTACAAGGTAATGGTTCAAATCCTGCTCAGCTAGGGCCCATGAGCCAGTCTAGTCCAGAGTCCACCTGGGGGGTACTTCTATAAAGCTGTTTCATTAATGGAAACGCAATTAAAGCTGTTTTCTGAGTGTTTTCTGTACATTAAAGGTGCCGTTTCTGGTGGAGGGTCCAGCAAATGCTTTTTTTTTTTCCATTACTTTGTGTAGAATGTTTCACTTTTTTGCAAAACCTTTCTATTTTCATGGAGACCGAGTTACAGGTCAGATCTGTGGAGATTTGACTCCGCTCACAGTCACAACGCATGTTTTCTAGGTATTTTTGAGCTATAAAATGTTTGTAACTGAAAAAAATCTAAGGTTTAGAGCTGCTAAATGTCACAATGTGGAATATTCCAGGCTGAGCAATGGCGTATCCATAGAAACAAGCAGGTGACGAACTCCCAACATTGCACCTTTTAAATTGATTCATGTTTTCATTAGGAAGTGTGGTATTGGTATTAAATGTTGATATCAGTTTACTATTATGATAATAAAATTTAAAACTCGATTTCATACTAAGGAGCTTGACAGTCTACTCGATACTCAATTAAAAAAATAAAATAAAAACTTCCTTTAGACAGTAGAGTGTGATTTTCAGCATTAAAACCGAGTATTTCTTTTATATTTCCCATGTGGCCTTATATCAGTGGTCCAGGTATGTTCCATAGTGTTCATGGGCGTGTACTAGTCAAATAATTTAATGTGGAATAAAAATGAATTAAAAAGACCATGTAAAAACTGAATTCCTAATGGTTATTCGGAATTAAGACTCATTTCAATTTAAGTGGGTGGTTAATTCAGATTTAATTTATTCTGCGATTCTGCTTAAAAAATTATTCCGATCGTTCAGCACATGTGCGTTGGGTCGTTCTTCTGACACGATGACGCTCTGCAAAAAGGAACAAACTTTGGTCTTGAACTGAAACAATTATTCTAATAAGTCGCTGTAAGAACTACAGATAATGAGAAAACAGCAAAAGCGGAAAGAAAAAGCCAAACTCCGGTATCAGCTGATTTAGTGTTTTCTTCCTATAGACATTAATATATTTGTGTCCCTGTCCAATCAGAACCCTTCCTGTGCCCCAGACGTTGAACAAATTTAAATAAAGCCGATTTAATGCGTTTTTCATTTAAACCTTTATTCAGAATTATTATTTCCATGTAAATTCGAAGGAGAATAATTTTAATCCAATCTATTTAATTCGAAAGGTTCGATTCTGTCCTGAGAAATGGACTTTTAGATGGATATCATCTTTTATCAATATGTGCTTAAATGAGTGTCTAGTTTTAGGATTGATTAGTATCAGATTTTTCAACTATAATAATAATATGTGGCAAAAGGAGATATTCAATTTGTCAACTGGACAAAAGTTTATTTTGTTAACTTTAGACGCTGGAGGACACTGCCTTATATTTGCCTGAAGGGAGGAGCTAATTACAATAAAATGAATGATTGAAATGACTTTGAAACGGACTCTAATGGTCATTAGGCACAACAGGTTTACGTGATAATAATAATAATATGTGTTTAACTGATGAAAAAGATGAATAGTGGTTTTGCAATAAGATGCCTGGATGTTCCACAGTGTGGCATTAAAGTTGCATGTAGAGTTTTGTGCGTTTTTGCTCAAAAACTAAACAAAATTATATGTCACTGTGGAACATTTCAGGCAAAGCAGTACCGTCTCCATGGAGATAAGAGGGTAGCTTATAACCTCCAAAATGGTCCTTGAAAAGTGCCACTAAGGACCCACGGAAGTAGGAGACAAATATCTTTTCAATAAATTGTGGCAATTTTCTTTCTTCTCAGCAGCTCGCTCAGAATTTTGAGTTTGATTTATTCAGATATTCAGAATCCTCTCTCTTTTAACATTGTAACTAGAATGGTAATTTGACTTTTGGCGAGTCATGTCTAAGTGCGCTTTTTAATGAAATTCCATTATCCTGTCTTATATTCAAATGAAATAAAAATAACCTAGTATAATTTATTAAAAGAAGGGGTGTTATTCTAAATGGATTTTTTGGAGCTTTGTACCATGTTATAATGTTCCCTTTTGCATGTTTGAGTAATCTAGAGATCTCCCCCGGCTCTTAATCTCTTTATGGTTCGCACTAAGATTCTGTCCAATACTCAACCCAGAAGTCTATGTCACCCAAACTCAAACACAACAATTTTCCATTAATATATAAAAGTGTGATACAAAACAACACACTATAACTTCACAAACCTGATGCAATGTGTCCTAATTTCATGTCTTATGGAAGCACTCTGAAGGGGGAGTGTGCACGTATAAAACATGTTAGTACAATGTTTTCAGTGTATAAAACAATAAAAGGTAAGAGAGTAATCTAAATATGTTATGTGTGAGTCAGGTGTGTATGTGTTAGTGATATATTGTGATACTTCATTGCACAATTCTCAAACTGATTCAAAATGCATTGAAATCGATTTTTGTAAATGTATTTTTCACAAAAATGCATTAGTTATATTCACTGTTCTGATGATTTAAACATTTTTATAAATTATATTTCATACAATTGTGTTCTTGTAAAGGCGCATTTGACTGTATTAATAGAAGTAACAACATGTTGTCCATTGCTTTAGTATCAGGATTGTAATATATCGTGATTTAGAGAATCGTGACATGCACATCATGATATGTATCGTATCGTTAGACTCATGGCAATGCACACCCCTAGTGTTAGCAATTAATACCCCAAACTAAATTTGCATCTGTTAACTCAGTCATATTAAATTTTTTAAAATGAATAAAACCATTATCTATATCTGATCTGGAATATGTCATTGGATGTTGATATTTCATTGCTCTGCTTGGAATCTTCCTCAATGTGGCATTAAAACAGCTCTACCTTACATTTATTCAGTTACAGGTGGTGTTATTGCTCAAAAAAATTGATTCTGACTGTGAGTGGGGTTGCCTCTCCACAGATCTGACTCATTTGTTTGATTATACTGTTAAACATTCCAGACAAAGCAATAACATCTCCATAGAAAAAAGCCTTCGATGGACCCTCCACCAGAAAAGCTCCACAACGCACTTTTAAATTCAAATAAACTAAAATAAAATGTGTTTCTTCTTCAGACCTGGACGCGCCTAAAGAGCTGCAGACTGTGGACGTGACGGACGAGACCATCACGCTGGAGTGGAAGAACAGCCAGGCTCGTGTGGACAACTACCGCATCAAGTATGGCCCCCTGTCCGGAGGAGACCACGGAGAGCTGCTGTTCAACCCCGGCCCCAGAGACACCACCCAGGCCAAGATCACCGGTGAGGAGGCTCAGTCTGATAGTCCTGTAATGCCTCGGGTTAGGGTTTGGTTTCTCTATGATATTTGTCGCTTTTGTTGGTTTGTCAGGGTTTTGTTTGGGGGTTTTTTTGCAGCTCACACCCAAAAAAATACTAGTTTGCTAAGATTATTTATGAGTTCTGTTATAGAGTTGGTATGGAATGTCAGAAAAACAAGTGTTACCTGAAATGTATACCATTAAACTACTAAACAAAGCGTCGATTTACACTAGAGGTATCAAATCTGCTCATGTGGCTCGAGCCTTTATGTATTTTCACGTTTAAACGCTAAACTTTATATAATGCTTACACGTTCATTCTTGAATAGTTGAATTACGTTTGCTCTCAATACAAAAGTTAACCAAAGACAAGATGCTTTGCGGGGATAACGAGCCGTATCCACGTCGCATTAATGAGGCTGCTCACCATTTAACTTTAGTTGCTTGCACCACGCGCCTTTTCCTTCCGAAGCCGTTCTTGTGAAGCTGCAGTTTCACATCGTAAAGTGTTTTATATTTATCCTCCACGGCTGTAAACTTTCCGTAGTCCATCACGAGTCATTCGCCGAGCTCTCGATGCGTTGCACGGTGTTTACGCCACCGTAAAGGTTTTAGAGAACGTATTTTCAAAGAGCATCGGAAATTTGTTTTGACACAACGTCCTTATTTCCCGTCTTCCCCTTGCAAAAAAACCTGGAGATGCTCTGATGTTGAAAAATTAGAACTCCAACTTGACCTAATTTTTGATTGTTCGTCTTTTAAAAGTAAAATTCCTGATGTAAATTTGAGGTTACCATTGAATGATGACCTGTTTCTGGCAGGTGAGTAAAGTGTCTTGCCTAAGGACACAACAGTATGCTATAGATTAGAGCCACTGACACTCCGCTGTGGCACCCATCAAAGTTCTAATCAGGCCCAACCCTCCTTAACGTCCGTAATCAGACAAGATTGAGCATTATGACGATGATAATGCAAGAAATGTATTAGAAACTGAGGATTAGATCTGCAAAAATGAAGTCCTGAATTCTGTCCCAATCTCCTGGTCGACTGGTCGGCAGACCTGGAATTACTTTTGGTCTGAAAAGTTTGAGAGTTACAACCATCCCATATCATATCATAGCATTTTCTCCCCTTACCTTCAGCACTTCTTGCACTTTTCTTGACTCTTCCTATAGCTGACCTAGTTTCTTGTGAGACTTGTGTATTTGCAGCTTTTTCACACCTTTGCCCGATCAATACTACTCAATAAGGAGCTGAGTGCTGAGAAAATATAGTGCCTGTAATATTGGATTCTGACTCTAGTTCGGTTCCCTTGCAGATAAAGTGGTTTGAGAAGTATTGCTATATAAATTGTCAATCTTGTTCATAACCTGTAAATATTCCCTCAATTATCCACCTGAAAATACACCTTCCCGAAATGGAACTCAACTATTATAATACATTTTAACTAATGGTGGACATAGATTAATTTTTAAAATCTAGATTAATCTCACTGGAATGTTTAAATTAATCTAGATTAACGATGATGGGTCGGCAGCTGGTGGCAATCCACTGAGCAAGAAGGTTAGCTTGTCTGATAGAGCTGCACAAAGTAGTTTGAGGCGACTCTTCCCCGGCGTTTCAGTGCTTGACCCACATCAGCGTTGGTTAAGTGATGCTTTGTGTTCAGGTGCTACTTGACACTGGTAGATCTCCTGCACTAAACTAACTCCACATTGCATAAAGTGCAAACAACCTTAGACTTGTCCATGTCTCTGATGGGAAGCTTTTTATAAATGAATTTTCCCTGAAGCAAACCCGGGGCTTCGTAGCTGCACCATGTTGGCGTGTGGCGTTCAACGTGTATTTCACAGGAGCTACAGGTTCGAAAACTCGTTGCCCCCTACAGTGCAATTCGGCGAGGTACATCCACACTAAAGGTGAAAGTCGTCATAGTTCTTTGAGAATAGATTAACGGCCATATTTTTTATATCGCCTGATAAGAGTCTCACATTATCGCAGCAGGTTAACGCCGATAACAACCCACCACTACTTTTAACATTTGAGAGTTTAGTATTATTATTATGGTTTATTCATATGATGCTAATCCCAAAGTGCAGTTATAATTGTCTTTCACTTAGATTTTAAGAACTTAATCTCACTCAGATCCATAAATCCGTCATTTGTGCCATGATGGCTGATTGGGCTCAACAATGCAAGAAGCTTTTGAGTTAAAATTTCTGGCTTCTTTCAGGCTCACCTGTTTGTTTCTATGGATATTTTATTGCTCTGCTTGGAATGTTCCACAGTATGACATTAAACGCACCTACCTACTTTACATTTATTCAATTACTGGTGGTGTTATAGCTCAAAAATACCTAGAAAAACGTGCATTCTGACTGTGAGCGGGGTCGCCTCTCCGCAGATCTGACCCGTAACTTGGTCAGGTTTGGTCTCGATGAAGATATTAAGGAGAAGGAAGCGAGGAACGAGAAATGAGATGCAGCCTCTACCTACACTTTTTATGATAGAGTTGATTAAGACCCACAGCCCGCAGAGCATGTCCTTCCAATTAGTTTCCAATCAATACTATATCCAGCTCTCTCCTCATCGATCCGTCTGTAAAACGTATGGCGCCTTCACACTTAAAGGGCCCGTATTACGCCGTTTTCTGGTCTATATTATAACGTTACCTCCACAAAAACAGACCTGGAGTTGTGTTTTGCTTCATTCTCTATATTTAACACACAAATCCTGCATATTTAGGCTCAGTCCTTGAAACAAAACACAACTCCAGGTCAG
>JACN01061846.1:0-14724 GCA_000787155.1 Scartelaos histophorus | reverse complement strand
ATTTTATTTTATTTTTTAAATATTTTTCCAGGGGTTGATGTTTGTTTGTCCGTTCATTGTTGAAAAATGCTATAAAAGGACATGCTAAGGGCACAAAATATAGCTGAAAGCAAAATGCTACACCTTTTCCAACTTTTTGAGCCAGATTTGTTGTTGAACTCCGAAAACCCCAATCCTCACCCATTCCTTTGTTCTAATTTGTCGGTGTCAGGATGTCTGGAGAGATGCCGGACACAGTGCAGGTCCAGGACAATCAGCTGAAGGTGCTCAAAGTGGACGACGCCGTGAACACCACTTTTGTTTGCGAGGTGAAGAATCGCATCGGCCTCGGGAAGGACCAGGTCACCGTGTTCGTGAGGGGTGAGTGAAGCGTCTGGGGGAGAAAACGCGGGGAAAAAACACGCTCCATACAAATCCCATCAAATGTTACAACCTCCGCACAATCACGAAAACGCTCCCCAGTCGAGCCGAGGTCAAGCTGCGGAAATAAGGGCTGAGGGAGCGGACACAACAAGGGCTGAACAACTTCTGGCACTGAAACTTACTGTAAAAGTCTTGGCTTTACTGTAAGGGAGCGCCTCATGAATAAAACTAACTGCAAATGAAAGTGAAAGCAAAAAACCTGATTGTTTATGATTGGATTAGGCAGTGGACATTTAAGGGAATTCCAGGGCATGACTCACGAACAAAAGCAAATAAAAGTTTTTCCAGTGAACGCAGAACTGATGATTCAGGTTAAATAAGTGAAAATGAAACTTAGAAAACAATTTTTTATTATTCATTATGACGTGACTGACAAATACAAAAAGAAATGACTAAAATTATAACTTAGAATAGCTGAATTTTTTACTTAGTTTTACAGCACTGTGACCGCAACTGTAATTTTATTTATAACGCAATATAAAAACAACACGGGTTGACCAAAGTGTTAAAGAACATAAATAAAAAACAATAGAACAACATAAGACTAAAACATAACGGGTTGACCAAAGTGTTAAAGAACAAACAATAAAAAACAATAGAACAACATAAGACTAAAACATAATCTAGTAAAAACAATAAAACATGACTAAAAACAATCTTGTTAAAACAATAAAACGGCATAAGGATAAAAAGAGAATGTAATAAAATAAAAAAATAAACAAAAGAGTAAAAATAGAATATAAAAAAATAGAACAACATATTAATAAAAACAATAAAACTGTATAAGAATAAAAACAGAATGTAATAAAAACGATAAAACAACAAATGAATACAAACTCAATCTAACAAAAGCAATAAAACAAGATATGAATTAAAACCGAATCTAATATAAACAATAAACAACTAATTAATAAAAACAGAAACTAAAAAATAGAACAACATATTGACCAAAGTGTTAAAGAACAAACAATAAAAAACAATAGAACAACATAAGACTAAAACATAATCTAGTAAAAACAATAAAACATGACTAAAAACAATCTTGTTAAAACAATAAAACGGCATAAGGATAAAAAGAGAATGTAATAAAATAAAAAAATAAACAAAAGAGTAAAAATAGAATCTAAAAAAATAGAACAACAGATGAATAAAAACAATAAAACGGTATAAGAATAAAAACAGAATGTAATGAAATAAAAAAATAAACAAAAGAGTAAAAATAGAATCTACAAAAATAGAACAACAGATGAATAAAAACAATAAAACGGTATAAGAATAAAAACAGAATGTAATGAAATAAAAAAATAAACAAAAGAGTAAAAATAGAATCTACAAAAATAGAACAACAGATGAATAAAAACAATAAAACGGTATAAGAATAAAAACAGAATGTAATAAAATTAAAAAATAAACAAATAAAAATAGAATCTAAATAGAATCTAAAAAAATAGAACAACGTATTAATAAAAACAATAAAACTGTATAAGAATAAAAACAGAATGTAATAAAAACGATAAAACAACAAATGAATAAAAACTGAATCTAATCATAAAAACAATAAAACAACATATGACTAAACCAGAATGTAATAAAAACAATTAAACTTAGATTAATTATTGGATTGGATATTAATAAAAACAATAAAAAACAATAAAATGGCATAAGAATAAAAGCAGAATGTAATAAAAACAATAAAACAAATTAAAAAAACATAATCTAATAAAAACGATAAAACAACAAATGAATACAAACTCAATCTAACAAAAGCAATAAAACAAGATATGAATTAAAACCGAATCTAATAAAAACAATAAACAACTAATTAATAAAAACAGACTCTAAAAAATAGAACAACATATGAATAAAAACAATAAAATGGTATAAGAATAAAAATAGAATGTAATAAAAACGATAAAACAACAAATGAATAAAAAACGAATCTAATCATAAAAACAATAAAACAACAAATAGAAAAATAATCTAATAAAAACAATAAAACAACATATGACTAAACCAGAATGTAATAAAAACAATTAAACTTATATGAATTAAACTGGATGAATAAAAACATAATCTAATAAAAACAATAAAACGGCATAAGAATAAAAACATAATCTAATAAAAACAATAAAACGGCATAAGAATAAAAACAGAATCTAATAAAAACAATAAAACGGCATAAGAATAAAAACAGAATCTAATAAAAACAGTAAAACGGCATAAGAATAAAAACAGAATCTAATAAAAACAGTAAAACAAGATATACATAAAAACAATCTAATAAAAACAATAAAACAGCATAAGAATAAAAACATAATCTAATAAAAACAATAAAACGGCATAAGAATAAAAACAGAATCTAATAAAAACAGTAAAACGGCATAAGAATACAAACAGAATCTAATAAAAACAGTAAAACAAGATATACATAAAAACAATCTAATAAAAACAATAAAAGAACAAATGAATAAAAACAGAATCTAATAAATCAATAAAACAAATGAATAAAAACAGATTGTAATAAAAACGTTAAAAACAACTAACAAATGAATAAAAAGCGAATCTAATCATAAAAAAATAAAACAACATATGACTAAACCAGAATGTAATAAAAACAATTCAACTTATATGAATTAACAATTAACAACAAATGAATAAAAACTCAATCTAACAAAAGCAATAAAACAAGATATGAATTAAAACAATCTAATAAAAACAGTAAAACAACAAATGAATAAAAACAGAATCTAATAAAAACAATAAAACAAATAAATAGAAACAGAATCCAATAAAAACAGTAAAACAACAAATGAATAAAAACAGAATCCAATAAAAACTTTAAAACAAATTAATACAAACAGAATCTAATAAAAACAATAAAATGAAGAAGAGATTTAAAAACTGTGAAGGAAGGAAGTGAAAACCAAAAGTACAACTAGAATTGTATGGAAACTTTATTGATACTTTGCAGCTGATGTCATCAACATTCTCTGTGGGCACGATGCTAACTGTAGGCCCTGCTCTGTCTGAAACTGTTAAATAAGTCTTGACCTGAGCTTTATTTGACCGCAAAAAGCTGAATCTACGACAAAAAAGCTGATTTAACAAGTTTATCTCAAACAATTTTAGCCAAATGTTTTTTTAATTCGTCATTCTCACTTTTTTGTTGAAAATCAAACACCTAAACAGGACCATTTTGTATTTTTTTTGTCATTTTAAAACTTTAAAACATCCCCAGCATGAAGTCACTGCGAAGTATCAATAAACTTTCAGGTAATCCTCCATTTTATTTTAGTTTTTTTTAAAATAATGGTAGATTTAGGGTAGTTTTAATTGAAAAAGTCATAATTTCATTGGAATAATAGTAATGTTGCCAGATAATATGGAGAAAAAAAATCACCGTTTGTACAAAAAAACTTTTAGATTTCGCAGCAAATTGGAAAATCCATTTAAATCACATTCCTCGTCATATTAAACTCAACTCATTCGCGCAAAATGAAATATAAATACGGATACATTTTCTCAATACCGGCCTCTCTTCGGCTCACTTCCTCGCAAATGTTCAGCCCTTTTAAATGATCAAAAATTCCCCGTCTCGGCTCCTTCATAAATAACTAACGCAGCATAATTGGCTAACGGCTTCACTGTAAACATGTCTATCAATGTTTCTCCAGTCAAACTCGCACTCCCCACAGACCGCGGCCTTTCTCGTGGATGGATTATTAAACACACAACCGACTGTCACACATGTTTCGCTGCCGTTCGGAGCTTCTCCCCGGAGAAACTTCAACATTCAACACACACACACATGCACATGATGGTGGTGTCTATGGGGCTAGTGTTAGAGGTTAGAGCTGCTCTGTCCGTCATCAGTGTGGGTGTATTGCTCAGAGGTGGGTAATTAGCCAATTTCATTTCACTTACTTCCATTTTTAAAGATATTATACTTTCCAGACGTATTTTATTTAAGTATCTGCGCTCTTAGCTACAGGCGAAGTCCACAAATGACCCAAAATCTAGAGGACAATGTTTGCGTTTCCAATTTTTAGTCCATTGGAAAAACGGAAAAATCTATAGTTTGTCGCCTGCTTGTATCGTTAATGCTTTACTGTGGGATATTCCATGGAGACGAGTAGGCGGCTGAACTCCCACATCCTTTTATAAGTAGAAAAAAACCCCAAAAAAACGCCATAGACTGTATATCGAAATGGACGTAGTTAATCCGTTAGCCGCCAAATAGGAAGTGAGCACGGGGGCGCTAACGGCTCCATCGACTCTCGCTCCGATCGACTTTACGTTGAATAATTGTCGCCCCATTTTGTCGCCATTTTGGTTTTAAAAGACTCTCGCTCCGATCGACTTTACGTTGAATAATTGTCGCCCCATTTTGTCGCCATTTTTGGTCGTATTATCCCGTTATACATGATCCTGGTGTTTTTATTTCACCGTTTTGTTGGGGCGAGTCTGACGATGCATATCACGATTCGAAATATCCCGATACTAAAATATAAAACGATATACTGCGATTTATCTATTAATACAGTCAACTGCACCTTCACGATAACATAATTGCATGAAATATAATGTATAAAAATGTTTAAATCATTATAAATTTTGGTGATCATGCATTTGAGAATTGTGCAGTTGAAGTATCACGATATATCACTTTTTTTCAATTTTGTTCGTTAATTCTCTATAACTGGTTGCCTCGATGAGCTTCATTTGACTGGAACTAAACGCTATGGGCGACATTACGCTCCCTTAGTCCTTTTCTTTATACAGTCTGTGGTTCTACGCTGGAAATGATCATGTAAAGAAAGGAACACTACCTGAATAGACTTGGGTACAATGTTGGCTACGCTATCCACCTCTGACAGGTTTGGGATTTGGGGACATTTTTTTTTTTCATTTTTCTTTTTTTTTTTCCTAGTCGCTTTCTCTCTCTCTCTTTCTATAGCATGTGATTTTTCCCATTCCCTCTGTGTGCCATCACAAATTCAATGTCATAAAAGTTCTCATTTGCCTGAGCGAGTGGCCAAGGCCGCTCAATCCGCATTGTACCCGAACGGCTTTTACACCTCTCACCGCTTATACAAGGTTTTCGCTCAAATTGCCAACGCTCGGAGACAACCTTTTCTTTGTAATATCTGTCCTCTTTCCACCCTTTTTACCGGAATAAGAGAAAACCGCTCATTGCCGAAGTCACGCTCGCGAAAAGGCAAATTTTTAAGGCTATCCTCCGCTCGAGATACGACGAAGCGAAGGCAAAATGAGCAGTGTTCATTAGCCAAAAGATAAACAGCTGAGGCTAATAATGATACACTCAAGTGACACCGAAGACTTTGAAATGTGGAGGATCTTGTCTGCGCCGTGTAATTAGCCCGGACATGACTGACGCGCTATGCCGACTCCGACGTTCTATTACTATCTTTGGATTTGGGTTCCTCCTTTGATGACCGTGAAGTTGAGAAATAAGAAATCCAAGTGACGACTCTCTCCAATTTAAAAAGGACGGTTTTAATGGCGGGTGAAGTTGAAAGTGTTTGCCTGTATCGTTTTCTGTTTCATTTCTTTGCTTTTTTTTTTGCCGTAAAGGTGTTTGGTTTTTGGTGAGGGTCAAATCTGGGAGCAAAGGCGGGTTTTAAACTGAAACTGAAAGTGGGATTTAAGACGGGACTAGACTGGGAATGGAATGAGACCAGGACAAGGGCTGGACCAATAATTTAATCCAGGACTGGAACCAAGACGAGAACCAGGTTTAGATTAGACCAGTACTAAATAGGGACTTGATGGGGACTAGATCAGTGCCAGAACCAGTATTATGACTAGACTGGGGACTAGACTGGGGACTAGATTGGGGACTAGACTGGACCTAGTTGGACCTAGTTCAGACCTGGGTTTAGACTGGGGACTAGACTGAAGACTAGACTGGGGACTAGACTGGGGACTAGACTGGGGACTAGACTGGGGACTAGACTAGACCTAATTAGACCTAGACCTGGGTTTAGACCTGGGTTTAGATCTGGGATAGACTGGGACTAGACTGAGGACTAGACTGGACCTAGTTTAGACCTGGGTTTAGACCTGTTTAGATCTGTGGGATAGACTGGTGACTAGACTGGAAACTAGACTAGACTGTGGACTAGACTGTGGACTAGACTGTGGACTAGACTGTGGACTAGACTGTGGACTAGACTGTGGACTAGACTGTGGACTAGACTGTGGACTAGACTGTGGACTAGACTGTGGACTAGACTGTGGACTAGACTGTGGACTAGACTGTGGACTAGACTGTGGACTAGACTGTGGACTAGACTGGGGACTAGACTGTGGACTAGACTGGGGACTAGACTGGGGACTAGACTGGGGACTAGACTGGGGACTAGACTGGGGACTAGGTCAATGCTAGAACCAGGACTATAACTCAAATGGGGACTAGATGTGGACTAGACTGTGGACCAGACAGGGTGGACTAGATCTAGTAATTTAATCTAGGGCTGGAAACAGATACCACAACTAGGACCAGAATTTGGACTAAAACTCTAGAACTAGACCTAGATTAGAGCCAGGATTAGACCTGGACAAAAACCAGAACCAAAACCGTGACTACACTCAGAATGTAGAAGACTAGAATCTAATGAAACTAAATTAAATCTACTAAACCAAACTAGGATGATGATTGAATATTATTTAACCTTTCACAGTATAATAATGTTCAAAGCTCAGACTCGAGGCGCGTATTTATTCAGATTTTTTTGTGTCTAATTTCAACGAAAATTCTGTGAAGTCGGCTCTTTGTTCGAAAACTTTTGTTCTGGTTGTTTATGCATAGATTGTTTGTATATACGCATACAATTCTTTCAGTTTTGTAAGTTGAGAACATAGAAATTGGTAATTAAAAACGTGAATTTTGATCTCAAATCTAAAAATGAATTTTAACTCGTTTGCAAAAATGACAAATAGTTCAGCCGCACTTCTGTAGTTAAACTGTAATCAACACGTGGCTATAAACGTTTTGACAGAATCTTTGGCTTTAATTCTTACTTGTATAACCTTAAAACCACATTCTGTTTCAATGAGTCTCTTTTCAATGGCTCTGAAATTAATTAAGCATAAAATAAAGCATGTGTTCTTTTGCACCATCTGATTGAGGATTTGTGTCCTTATGTTTCGCAAAGAGCTTCACCAGGGAGCAGCGCTCAGCCAAAATCACCAACAAAATCTCCCCTTTATTTTAGGAAAGCAAAACTGTGTGTTCCTGTTATTGCTTGTAAAAACAGTAACTTAATTTTATATCTTGTAACTAAAAACTCTCTCTCTGCCTGTGAGTAATGGGAACACTGCTATAGCTTTTAAATAGGGAGTTTTTCCGACGATCCGATAATGATAAATAATATATTGTTGTTGTGGCCAATAGCTGCTAAATGTCATTGTCCTTATGGAAACTTTAAAATCCATTGACATTATCTAGCTGTTGTGGCCATTTTCCTTATGAATGTTCATATCAAGACTTTAAAATCTATGAGGGAAACGCTGGTACTGTTGAATATTGACACAGATCCAGGAGAATGAGCTGAATCAGGTATCGATTATGTGATATTGGTTGGGCTTTAATTGGATGTACCGTATTTTTGGGGCTATAAAGTGCACCGGATTATAAGGCGCAGTATCAAATAATATGTCAGTTGTGTCATTGTCCACACATAAGGAGCATCGGATTATAAGGCACAATAAGAGAAACAAAACGCGTGTCGGATAAATCGAACTTTATTCAGGTCATTTACAATAACTCTCAGTTGTAGCTAACACAAAAATACAAGTTTAACAGTTTCGGCATCTAACCCTCTCAAAATTGTTCAGTTTTAACACAAAAATACAAAAGCTGAAATCTGCATGGTGCATGTCTCTTAACAGGTGCATTTTGGGTCCTTGTACAGCACACGGCAGAACTACCGGTATGTTGCACAGTCGCCCTATATGTGGCCAACATATTACTCCTCCTGACTCGCCCACTAATACGTTATTAGACTAATGTGGACAACATCAAATCGGTTGGAGGTTAAACACAACCAAAGGTCACACATAAGGCCACTGGATTATAAGGCCACTGTGGATTTTTGAGAAAATGTCATGATTTTAGATGCGCCTTATAGTCTGAAAAATACGGTAATGAGACTGGATTGCCTCATAACGTTTAAACTTTAATTCATATGAAGCTGTTCAATAGTGGATCCATTTTATAATAACTTAAAAAAGGCAATTTTCAATCCCTACACTGGCATTGGTTAATATTGACAGATACTTATAAGCAAAGTATCAATATCAGAACTGGGAAATTCCTAATTGCAATCCTACAAATTGTTTAAAAATCTGCGTTTCACTTTTGTAAAAATAATGGCATGAAATGGAATACAACTTTTTCTAATTGCAACGTGCTCTGCTACAAAACGGGAATAACCGAGGCAGTTAAGAGCAAAATATCCGAGCTAATTATGAAGGAATTTTTCAAAATGGGATACAGTCATGTGTATATATAGAATAAAGTCAATACAGGCACTTATATATTGTTCTTTGAGTGCGTTTTGAAGAGCCGTCTGGCACATATTCCTGCACTGAACCTCTCAGAACAGCGATAACTCAAAGCTGATTTTAACCTCATACAAAATACATTCCGCGTCTACTCCAGCCTTGCACTTACCCGGAAGTTATTTTTTGCTGACTGCTTAAAACCTGCATATAGATACGAGGGGAAAAAAAAGTATTTCCAAGATAGCTTCGTTCTTAAGAGCCATACATCTCCAACCTGCCCCAATTTTCCTCCATTTTCCTCCTTCTATCTCCACGCACCAAATCCCGAGTGGAGCCCGAGCTTCACTCTCCCACGGGAACCTTCTATGGTGCAGATAATGGGAAAAATGTCACCAATATGTGGCTATTTCACCGTCCTGGAACTGGCAACAAGCGCGAAGACGAGGAGACAATGAAAATATTTTTGAGTAAAAGTGGAATCGATATGAAATGGTGTTGTCGGCAGGTGTGGAAAAGATCTTCTAATAGAGAGTTAGAAAGGTCAGGGAAAGGCCACAGAATGAATAATTTTTATGGATCCGGATCGTGAGGGTCTTGGCCTGGGGAGGCGGGCGTCTTTTTCATCTGAAGGTTTGGTTTTAATAATGTCTGTTTTTGGAGGAGCTTCTGGTTTATGCCTTAGGTTTGGTTTGGACCTGGTTTAGACCTGGTTCAGATACAGTTTTAGGTCGAGTTTAGACTCTTTTTTTGACCTAGTTTCGACCTGGTTAAGATACAGTTTTAGACCTTGTTCAGACATAATTTGAGGCCTGGTTCAGACCTGGGTTCAGACCTGGGTTCAGACCTGGGTTCAGACCTGGGTTCAGACCTGGGTTCAGACCTGGGTTCAGACCTGGGTTCAGACATGGCTTTAGACCTGGTTTAGACCTGGTTCAGACACATTTTTCAACCTGGTTTTGACCTGGTTTCGATACAGTTTTAGACCTTGTCATAGACCTTACACATAATTTGAGGCCTGGTTCAGACCTGGGTTTAGACCTTGGTTTAGACCTTGGTTTAGACCTGGTTTAGACCTGGTTCAGGCACATTTTTCAACCTGGTTTTGAAGTGGTTTTGACCTGGTTCAGATCCAGTTTTAGACCTTGTTCAGGTGTAATTTGACGTCTGGTTCAGACCTGGTTCAGACCTGGTTCAGACCTGGTTCAGACCTGGTTCAGACCTGGTTCAGACCTGCTTTAGAACTGATTTGGACTTGGTTTAGACCTGCTTTAGACCTGGTTTGGTTTAGGTGGAGTTTTCAGCCTGGTTTTTGACCTGGATTTTGGCCTCATTTCAATCTGGTTTAGACCTTGTTCAGACCTTGTTCAGACGCAGTTTTAGGCCAGTCTTAGACCTGGTTTAGACCTGGTTTAGAACTGGTTTAGACCTTGTTCAGACGCAGTTTTAGGCCTGGCTCAGACCTGGTTTAGACCTGGTTTAGAACTGGTTTAGACCTTGTTCAGACGCAGTTTTAGGCCAGTCTTAGACCTAGTTTAGACCTGGTTTAGACCTTGTTCAGATGCAGTTTTAGGCCTCGCTCAGACCTGGTTCAGACATTTTTTTATTTATTCTATGTACAAATTCTTAAATATGTTTGCAGTGGTGTCAGCTGCAACCAAAAACCAAAGTAAATGAGTCATTTTAGCCTCAGATGTGAATTCTGGGTTTTATTTACCAGATTCCCTTTTTAATGACAAACAGATGTGATTAATGTTTTAGCCCCACGTCAGTATTTAAACTGCAATTAACACATTTTTACTATATTTAATCACAATTTTGCTGTATTCCATGCGCTTTTTTTTTTTTCTACAAAGTGAAAGACGCTTTATCTTTTTTACTTCCTGCTCACTATATTTTAAACTTGGTCCGTGGGCAGGAGAGGTGCAGCCTGTTTCTCTGCTCGGATACACCTGTTATTTTCCAAATCTGTTCTTAAACCTGCTTTAGAGTCGCCCTGTGCTGTAAATCTGCAGGACGTCACTCGCAGCTAAAGGAGGAAGAAGGATGGAGAGAGGAAAAAAACGAAAAGGGAGATGGAGGTTGGACAGAGAGGAGAGGAAAGAGAGAAGAACCAGAAGAGAAAATGAATTGGGCGAAGGAGGAAATAAAGAGAGAGAGAGAAAAACGAGAATGGACGTTAGAGGAGGAATTTAAGAAAAGACGAAGCAAAGAGGAGGAAGAACCGGATAAGAGACGGAAAAAAGGGAAGCAGATGCAAGGTAGAAGAGAGCGAGAGGAAAGGAAGAGAAGAAAATGCCATTTAAAAGTCCCTCCGGATCGTCGCGTTGTACTATTTCCACGCCGTCTGGACTTATCTGTGCATGTGCATCCTCTTCTCTGTGGATCAGTCACCGTTTGCTGGTTCAGCTGCTGCCTGCTTTCCTCTTCCATCTTCTTCTTCTTCTTCTTCTCCTTTTTAGATCCTATTTTCCCCCCTTTCTGCATTTCTGTTCCCACTCGGCCCTCGCAGCTGAAGTCGCCCACGCCGTTTTCAAACTTCTGACTCAAAAATCTTAGTCACAAAATGAAATGAAAGTTAAATTTGACAATAACAGTAATGAGGCGGCTGTGCACTTCTAATCAGGTCGTTCCGAGTAATTGTCAGAACATAATAGTTTCCAAGGCCCATATTGTGCTCTTTTTTGATCTGTTATAATGTTTCCTCCTCACAAACATACCTGGAGTTTTGTTTTGTTCCATATTTTCATATTTAGTGAGTTTATCGAGTCCTTTTTTCATGTGTTTTTAAACTCCATACTGGAATAATTTGGATCATTTCAGCTCTGGAATCACCAATTTCTACAAAAAAAACCATAAAAGGTCGACAGACTAATAATAAAGCACAATTCTCGGTATGTTTTTGTGGATTAAACAACATTATAACACAATTTAAAGTCATTTTTGTGTAATATTAGACTTTAAAGTGTCTGTCGTTGCTTGGGAAGTTCCACATTATGGCATTAAACTCATATTTCTTGCATTCTTTAAATAAATGAGTTGTTTTTATTGCTTAAAATGCTTGAACCTTCCACCAGAAACGCTGAGGTTCGGTTTTTTGTCTCCGTGGAAACATTTATCATCCTTCAGTGTCGTTTTATTTTATCGCTCTCGTGTTATTTTAGTTTTTCCTTTTCGGCTTGATACTAAAACCTATATTGAACACGCTGAATGGATGAATAACGTCGGGTGGATGAATAAAAGAAGACAAATAGAAATGGAGAAGTTTGTCTTTACTGTGTATGAGCTGGAGGATGAGGCGGTGCTGACGGGGGAGGTTTGTGTGATTGGCCCCGTGGAGCCGAGGGGCCGAGGGGGACGACAGGCGTGAAATGGACGACACCTGCTCCACATCATGGCCCTGCCTTTCTCTATCCCCCCCTCTCTCTCTCTCTATACCTTTATCTCTCAGTATCCTCCTCTTTCTCTCTCTATGTCACTATCTCTGTCCATCCCTACCTCTCTCTCTCCTTTCCCCTCTCTTTCTCTCACTCTTCTTTCCTCTCTCTCTGTCTCTCTCTCCCTCATCTAGCTTTATCTCTCAATCTTCCTCTCTCTCTCTCTCTTTCTTTTTTCCTCTGTCTCTCGGTCTGTCTCTCACTCTCTCTACCTCCCCCACTCTCGCTCTCTCTCTGTCTCTCATTCACACTCTTTTCCTCCCTCTATCCCTCTCTCTTTCTCCCTTCCCCACTCTTTCTCTCACTCTTCGTTCCTCTCTCTTTACCTCTCTGTCTCTCTCTCCCTTCCCCTCTCCTTCATTCACTCTTCTTTCCCCTTTCTCTCTCCCTCTATTGCTGTTTCTCACTCTTCCTTTCTCTCTCTCTCTCTCTCTTTCTTTCTCTCTCTCTACCTCTCTCTGTCTATACTTATCTCTCAGTACCCCTCTCTCTCTCTCTCTCTCTCTCTCTCTCTCTGTCCCTATATCTGTCCATCCCTACCTCTCTTTCTGTCTCTCACTCTCCCTTCCCCTCTCTTTCATTCACTCTTCTTTCCCCTCTCTCTTTACCTCTCTCTCTGTCTCTCCTGATCTCTCTCTTCCTCCCTCTATCTGTCTCTCACTCTCCATTCCTGTCTCTCTATATCTGTCTATTCCTGCCTCTTTTTCTCCCTCTCTCTCTCTGCCTCATCTATCTTTATTTCTTAATTATCTGTCTATTCCTGCCTCTTTTTCTCTCTCTGCCTCCATCTGTCTTTATCTCTTAATCCTTCTTTCTCTCTCTGTTTCTTTTTCTTTGTCTTTCTCTCTCTGTCTGTCTCTCCCCCGATCTCTCCCTCCCTCTATCTGTCTCTCACTCTTCCTTCCTCTCTCTACCTCTCTCTGTTTATACCTACCTCTCTGAATAACCCCCTCTCTTTCTCTCTCTCTTCCTCTCTCATGACTGTTTTTCACTCTTCCTTCCTCTGTCCCTGTCTCTTTCTCTCTCTCTGTCCATATTCTGTCTCTCTCTATTCCCTTTCAATTTATCTCTCTCTTTCAATCTCTTTCTCTACCCTTCCTCTCTCTCTTTCTTCCTCCTCTGCCTCCCTCTGTCTCTCTCTATTCCCTTTCAATCTATCTCTCTCTCTTTCAATCTCTCTCTCTGCCCTTCCTCTGTCTTTCTCTACCCCCTCCCTCTCTCTCTCTCCCTCCTCTGCCTCCCTCTCTCTCTCTCTTTCTCCCTCCTCTCCCTTTCTCTCTCTCTGCCCTCCCTCTTTCTCTCTTTCTCCCCTTTCCCGTCTCTCTCCTCCCCTCGTCAAACACATTTTCTCCGTCACTCTTTCTTCCTTTCACCTCCTCTCTCTTTCTCACCTCTTTTCTCTCTCTCTTTATATCTTTCTCTCTTTTCCCAGCTGCACCTCACCCACACTTTGCATTCACAAGTGGTCACCAGTTTTCAGCGCCGAAAGTGACTCTGAAAAAGTTTCCACAGTTATTACATTTTTGTGAGTGGGAAAGTCTTTTTAGTTGCTTATGGCATTAGACAGATAGTCCCTGTTCTGTTCCTTTTCTTATTTCTTCCCCCTTTTCCTGCTGCCCTCTCTCTCTCTCTCTCTTTCTCTCTCTCTCTCCTCAAAAGCCGACCCCCTCAAAGTTTTTATACTTCTTGTGAATGGACATTACTTTTATTTCTTTAAATCTACAGACAATCCATGTAAAGTCCAAGCCTAACTCTGCCTGTCCTGTTCCTTTTCTCTTATTTCTTTCCCCTTTTTCTCTCTTTTTTTAATCTATTTCCCTTCCTCTCTCTTTTCTCTCTCCTCTCACCCTAAAAGTTTCCATACTTTTCTAAAAATGAGCAGTACTTTTATTTCTTTATGTCTTCCTTTTTCTCTCTTCTCTCTCTTCTACATCTATTTCTCCTCTTTCTCTTTCTCTTTCTCTTCTCCCTCTTCAAAAATGGACGCCCAAAAAGTTCCCATCCTTTTTTGCGAATGGACGATACTTCTACTTCTTTATATCTCTTCCTCTCTCTTCTTTTTTGTGTACGCCCTAAAACTTTCCATACTTTTTGAGAACCGACTCTTCTCTTCCGTCCTAAACCAGGAAACGTTTGGAAACTAAATGTGATCGGCGTCGAAATGAAGTCTGCAGATGTTTGTGCTGCTTGGGATCATCTCATTTTTACTGATTGCTTTACCGAGTTGCGAGTTTTGAATATTCGAACTTGTCGATGTCGAAACATTTTCTAATTTTTTTCTAGATCTTCCCACTGGAAATCATCACCACACGTTTCCAAATATCTTCCTGGTTTGTGA
>KN493848.1:10037-24512 GCA_000787155.1 Scartelaos histophorus | reverse complement strand
CAACAGGCAAACAGCACCAAATGTATTTCTGCGTGAACAACTGAGCTCTGCATATTACGACCAGCGCCTGGAATAAATGAGGCATGATGACAATAAAGATCATAAAATGGGGGGACAGACATTGCACCAGCCCTCACTCCCACAGCCTTTAATATCTCTGTAATAACTCTGATGAATGATCTGCAATACAGCCATATTTCACTATTAAGACAATTGTGTAGCCTTCAGTGCACTAGCCTCTGATGGGTAAAGTGGGCAGAATAAATGGGAAGAAATGCCACGGGGTTATTCAATGGTCAAGAAACCACCTCTAGTAAGCTACAATTTTTTTGGTTGATTTTTCAAATATGGGCTAGTGGTGGCGATGCACTATGAACTAAATGTAATCTTCTGGAAGCCATCTAGATAACAATAATTACAGAACAACTTTGAAAATACACACGCATGCACACACACACACACACACACGCACGCACGCACGCACACACACACACACACACACACACACACACATATACACACACGGGATTTATAGAAAACAGGATATCGACTGAACCGATATGTTGGGTCCAATATCTGATCAAAATGTTCAATATTGTCGCTGATATCCAATCCCAGTATTGTATCAGTGCATCAGTGCATTGTATCAGACTGTGTAGACTGTGTATCCCCCACCTTTAATATTAGGCAGATATTAGGCATACAGCAGAGTAGCAGTTGAGTTAATTGGGAGTCCTAACTCAGTCTTTTGGGATCCTGTGCCTCTAAAGGTGCTCTGATAATCCTCTGTGTGCACATTAAGCAGCCTGAAAGCCAAGCTGAAAAAAGCTCATGTGGCTATGATAGGCCTTAATCCCTTATAACAATCTTAACACTGCTACAGCTACCACTCTGACTGCCACACTTTCAAGGCAGACTTTCTTTTGAAAATCAGTAGCTTAATTTTTACTAATCTCTATAACAAGTTCATTTCCAAGGAATTATGATTTTATGCCATGTTAATCGAGATTTTTTTTTCTGGGAGATGTAAAAAATAAGAAGATGTATTAAGTAGAAGTATTAAGACTTAAAGCTGCACTGTAACTTTTAAAATACCCGTGGTGAGCGGGGTTCTCTCTACACAAATCTGACCTGTAATTTGGTCTGGTTTCACCCCCATGAGAATAGAAATGCTTTATACCATATTGTGAAATTTTCCAGACAAAGAAGAAAAAAGATTCTGATGGACCCTCCACCAGAAAAGTTACACAATGCACCTTTAATACCTTGTGGAAAAGTAGATAAGTAATTTTCGCAATAATGTTAATGCAAATAATAATGATTTATGCAAACAAGCTTTACATTGCATTATTTATTCACTCCACAGTGTCGATGGCAAATGACTATAGTAAGAACACAACAATGGTATGAACTGATCCACCCGTGTGATGGTGCTTTGACCAGTGAACCTCTGCTGCCCATCTTAGCAGGATTATTCCAAATGTATTATGATATTCTAGTGAAAGCCTATATAGAAAATGATGAAAACCAGAACTAGTTCATTTTAAAAGGTTTACAGTGGCTATTCCTCATTTATCATGGGCATTCAAAGCATCCTAATTATTTTACATGTGCTTTAAACAAGAGATCAGAGGAGACTTGTTTCCTTGTTTCCTGTTTCTGTAAAGCTAATGACAACTAGCATGCTAATGTGCCCTGGTTATCGAACAATAAACTGCTTTCAAGTACACAGCTGGCTTATTTTGACCTCAAGAGCTGTTTACAATATAACTGTAGAAAACATATGCTCAAATACATGGGGAAAAATTAGCACAGGGCCTTTAATTCTGAAACTTTAAAATACCCAGTTTGAGTTTACATTCTGGCCCTATATATTTACCATTCCTAAGCAAAACCTACTTATTTCTAGTAAATTATCAGGACCATAAAACCTGACCATCCACCTCCAAATGACAATATGTGTCTTTATTGCTACTTTAGTGTTGGTGGAATGAAAGGCCCACCCCTCTTGTGCCCCTGCTCTTATCACTCGGCCTCCTCTTTAATTTCCACACAAAGCAGTTGGTCTCACAGGGCAGAATGTGTGTGTGTGTGTGTGTGTGTGTGTGTGTGTGTGTGTGTGTGTGCGTGTGCGTGTGCGTGTGCGTGTGCGTGTGTGTGTGCGTGTCGACTATAGTAGTAGATTAGTGCATGGCTCTCTCTCTTTGTCTGGCTGGCCAAAGGATCATAGCAACCTGGAAGACGGGTTGGGACTGTGGCAATCCTGTTTACTGTGAAATCTAAATGGGAGGTGTTAGGGCACAGCGAGTGAGGGGGCAGTGGGGGGCTTACAGATATGAATTTGAGATAGAGATGTCTAAAAGAACAACAAAGACATGCTAAGACAATGCCAGAAATGAAAGACAAAGCGTGTTTTAAGTCAGAATGCAATAATACGAGTTTTATTCTCCAATTTGATGTTAAAGAAAAGGCAGGGTTGCTTGAGCCTGAGTTTGATACCACAGTCATAATCAGGGATGCACTGACACAACAGTGGTACCTGATATTGAGAAAAGTTGGCCCATAAGACCTCATAATAATGAACCTGTATTTTTTGCAAAGTTGTTCTGTAATTACTTTATACGATAAATAAAAGTTAACACATTTGGATCATTTTTACCAAACACCAGAAATAAAAGGAAATAAAAAGTATTAAATAATCTCATGAGTCTCGGCCCTGGTATTAGCAGATACGTACAGTAAAACCATAGTATCAGCATCGATGCTATATAAGATTTCTACATACAGTACATACATACTACATTTTGGGTATTGTAAGGGCTTCAAGGTTTCCCTTTAAAAACAAAATAGACTATAGAGTATAATATATAGAGTATATTCCTATTTCTATATTAACATCTATTTTTTTGCATGCTCTATTTTATTTTATCATAGTTTGTTATGATATTTCTGTTATCATTTGTTGTTTTATGTCGCCATATTGCCAAAGCAAATTTCGCTGACAATGGCAATACTGATGCTGATTCTGTGATTACATATTATCCAGTGTTTTTGAGGTAGATCAGGGGGTCATTGTAAAGCAGTGGCTGTAGCTTGTAGCTGTCATAGTCGGGTCTGTTGGTTAATGCTGGTCTGTCTCTCCGGACACACAGTGCAAGACATGAAAATGAGCTGACACCCGTGGAGAGACAGGGCCCTGCTGAGCTGCCCTGCCTCTCTGACAGTGCCAACTACAAACCTCCAGAAAAGGAGGGAAGACGCTACCGATTTGTCTCTCTCCCTCCCCCCTTCTCTCCCCCCTTTGTCTGGGTTTTATCAGGCCAACGGGGGGCTTGTGCAGAGCTGCTTTGAAGCACCGTGCAGTCCCTCTCTGCATTTAGGCATGTGTTGTAAGTCTATGGGAGCTAGCCTTGAATACACAGAGAGGAGTTATCATTCCACGGCAGGGATCAGCAATGCCTCGAGGCCATTTATGACTCCTTGGCGTTCCCACATTTGGTCAGATGGATAACCTCTTCTCTGGACGTGCATGAGAGACAGAGAGAGAGAGAGAGGGAGAGCGAAAGAAAGATAGAAAGAGAGGGGGGAAGAAAGAGCGAAGATGCAAAGAGAGAAGAAAAACTGGGAAAGATAGAGGGGGGCAGATAATAAGAAAGATGGGGAAGAAAGAAGAAGAGAAGAAGAGAAAGAGAGAGAGAGAATAAGAAAAAAAGACATTGAGGGGAGAAGAGAAAAAAAAAGAGAGAAAAAGGGGGAGAAGGAGAGAGAGAGTGAGAGAAAGATGAAGGAACATGTTCAGTCACTGGCAAACAGATATTCACATTGCCATCATCCCCCCTGAAGCCCCCCGTTCACTGTCAGCTGCATTAAGATTTGTGAAGAAAATGTCACGACTCCCTGCGGTGCTGCACAGACATGCAGGGTTATGCAAAAGTCCCAGAAGATAGTCTTAGATTTTTAGGAAAGCACAGACAAAGAAGAGGTCAGCTCTTCTCAACTTAAATGCACCAAATAGAAGAATATTAGAATTTAGACCACTGCTAAAGCACTAGTCCAGTTTGCAATGGTAAAGTGCCCATGTGGATTCATATTCAAGATACTCGGGGGTAAAATAAATATCTAACAATGAAAATGTATTATTTATTTAGTGAGTGAAGATAGTATTCAAGAGCTGTGTGCAGTCTTAGCGCCTGCAGGTCTTGGTATCTTGTGCTAGGTTTGTGGTCATTAATAATTATTTGAAGAATAAGCCCTATGCGCATGTTTCAGGTTAAAGTTTTATGTGTGAGCAATTTAAAATCTGGACTAAAAACAATTAAAACAGGCCATAGGTTTTATTGCTTAGTCGAATTGGCACAGACATATATTAAAGTCACAATACAAACAAATCAAAACAAATAATCATCATAAAATTTAAAAAGAGAGAGTAACATTAAATGATAGAGAAGATGCAACATGAAAACCTTTCAGTCATATGCACAGCTAAACATATGGTTTTAGCGGGATAAAACTGAAACACTGACTGCTTGTTTTCAGTCCTGACTTTGGGCACCAGCAGGAGGTCCTTGGCTCCTCAGAGTTCCTCAGAGTGCAAGATGGTTCATCTGGTATACATGTCAGAGATGTACTTTGATGCTAGTCTGTGAAGGGCATACACAGGCAGAGATACTTTAAAGTCTAAATTTCTAGCCTTAAAGCTTTAGAGAGAGACGGGAGGTGACTGCTGACACTGTCTCTATGTTTCTGTGGGCCAAAGACTTCTGTATAAGGTCTGAGTTTAGCTGCAGAAAGTTGTTTTGCATCCACACACTGATCTGTTGGATGTAGTGGCAGAGTGAGTCCACTGGTCCATAGTCCCCTGCTGCCAGTGAAACATAGATCAGAGTGTCGTCTGCATTGCTGTGGTAGGACACATTATTGCTGTACATTAATTGGCCTAACAGTAGCATGTAGAGATTGAAAAAAAGGGGGCCCAGAATCGACCCCTGGGGCACCTTACAGGTCAGAGCCATGTGATCTGAACAAAACACTTCCTGTGTTCTAGATATGACTTGAACCAGTTTAGAGCAGTACGAGAGATTCCCACCCAGTCCTCTAGTCTCTGTAAGAGGATCACGTGATCGACAGGATCAAAAGCAGCACTCAGATCTACCAGGATCAAGACTGAGACTTTGCCTGCATCAGCCACTTGTTACCTTGATAAGAGCTGTCTTAGTGCTGTCGAAGGATTTGGTCATTTGGAAAAAGTTAGCAAGCTGTTGATAAACTTTGACTTTGCCAAAAAAAATGAAAATTTGAGATGGGTCAGAAATAGTTCAGTACTGTGGCTCTTCTTTAGGAGAGCTGTAATGACCACTGTTTTCATAGCTCTTCAGAATGTTCCAGATTGAAGTCACATATTAACTCTGTATCTAAGTGAGTAGTGAAAGTAAACTGTTGAGGTCTGTCTACAGCTTCAAAGCTCAAAATGCTCTGTTCCACCTTGTGATGTCATGCAGCGATAGTTAACAGTTACCTCTTACCTTTTGTTTAAATTGGCAGTTCCAGGGCTGAAAATATCTAAATGATTATAGTGAAGCTGTGGAGTGTTAAAACACAGAGTAACAGGTCCTGTATTACCACATGACATCACAAGAGATGAACTGCTGACAAAAATAACTGTTAGCTGTAGTCTTAGTTTTAATTTTAGAAAAGAAAAAGTGAATTTCCATAAGCAATTATTTCAAACTTGGTAGCACATTTTTTCCATTCACAGTGGTGCCTCTCCTGGTCCTGCATGTGACTGAGAGATAAACAAATCAGCGTCCTGCATGCATATATTCACAGTACCATCAAAGCGCCTGCAGCCCCCCGCTCACTGTCAGCTGTGTTACGATTTGTGAAGTAAATGTCATACTGCTCCCTGGGGTCATGCAAAGACATACATAAAAACACCAGATGACTGTTCACGCCAGGCCCATGTGCTACTGAGACGATGCCTCCCATAAAAGGGTGCATAATCAACACCCCAGGAAATACAGCAATTCAGTTTACAACATATTGAAACATTTTGTTGTCATTATTTCTAACGGGTAAGCCTGGCACTGTAATTATTATTCCATATGATAGTATCAGTGTGTATTGCCAAGCTCAATCATTTATGTACCTTTTATTTGCATTATTTGTATGTATTTTTATGTAGTATTACACTTATGGACATATAATTAGAATTTATAACAAATTACAGGCACTAAAACTAACTAGAAACCCAGGACGTTAACACACAAAAGAAGTCTAAATAATTTTTGGATTAACTGCTAAACTAATGATTATTTTAACAGTTGACCTAGCGCTTATCTCTGTTGTGCACTGAGACTTAAAATGGTACGTTATCTGTTATTATTATTTATTCTAAGATGGTGGTGCGCACAGACACAACTGCTCGAAGCTGTTACGACTTTATATCAAAACTATGCAGTGTTTGATGCTGTAAAAGTAAAATTTTATAGTTTTCCTATGACAATCACAATAAAATCTTGATCTATAAACTAAATCAGGGTTGAAATGTGGTGACTGAAGACTTCTAAATAGATAGAGTCTGATAACCATTGCGACTATTATTATTTATAAAGTCGACTAGTTACAATTAATCAGTCGTTGAAGCTCTGCAATTTATATGTTGCTGGTCACATTTTTTTTAAAGTATGATTCACTTAGAAAAGTTTTACTGGGATTATTCTGCTTTTTAGGTGCTGATTTTTTCTGGTTGAGGGTCCATCACTTGCTTCTCTTCATGGAGATATTGCCTGGAGTGTACCGCAATGTGGCATTACTCTTATTTAAGATGGTGATCACACAGGGCCAAATTACATGTCAGATCTGTGTAGAGGCAAGCCCACTTACAGTAAGGTCAATATAATTTTAGGTCAATATAAACCCATGCTATTGAGTAAATCCAAGGTGAATTGATGTAATTATGGTTTATTGTGAAATGTTTATTTATTAATACATCTGGCTTCAAAATGTGTTATGGTAAAGGATTACTAACAGAGGTTTTCTTGTTTTGTAGGTGCCAGTGCTGCAGCCGATGGACCTGATGGTGGAGGCCACAGCCCGGCGCGTGTTCAGTAACGCTCACACTTACCACATCAACTCCATCTCCGTGAACTCCGACCTCCAGACCTTCATCTCCACCGACGACCTTCGGGTGAACCTGTGGAACTTGGAGATCACCGACAGAAGCTTCAGTATCCTCAAAACAGTTACAGCCGTAGGTTTCCAGTGAGAGAGACACCTGGATGTGGGTCAGCTGTTGAGAAATATATGCATTTATCAGTTCAAAATAATCGCAGAAAAGATTTGAACATAGGATGGATAAATATACACTACCAGTCAAAAGTTTGGATTCTTTTTTATCTTTACTAAAAAATCCATAGATTTTGCTTCTTCTATATGTACTGTATATACAATGTAGAAAGTGATAAGGAAAAAACATCATCTTTGACAGTTGGTGCAGTTTAAACATTTTCTACTACATTGGTTCTACATTTTAGATACATGAAGAAGACACACAAATGCATTAAGTAAGAATATTGAATTATTTAGTAAAAAAGAAAAGTGGACTAACTCTTATAAATATTTCTCAATAAAAAATGTCTTGTAGAAGTTTTGGATCTGCCCTAAAATATAATATAAATCAGGTTTATTTGTGTAAATTGTTCAATGATCATCTGTACTAGCCCCAGCCTTCCCCTGGGTGGCTTGAAAACAGCTTTGTAGTCTCAGTATAAGAGGCTACAAAGAGACTTGTTTGCGACTATAGCGCCTTGTTCTTTCTTGACTAAAACCTACCATGAATGAAACGCAGCATCAAAAGTAAAAAAAAAGGTGACAAATGCAATAGTTATTAAAATAGACACTGAACCTGCAGAGGGCCCCATGTACTTCAGTAATTTTTTAGATTATAGCTTGCACAGTAGCTAATTTAAAATGTCTTTTCTATTTTGCTGCTGCCAAACTTTTACTTTCCTTAGAGTTCAGTAAAGTCTATCTAAAATCTATCTATCTGTCTATCTATCTATCTATCTATCTATCTTTCAACTGTATCTATCCAACTATCTAGCAAACATAGAAAGGGTCTCGTAAATTCCTGAGCTCCTTGGAATAATAACTCATAAGAGCAGTTGTGAAATATCTGACTGATCTCCCATGAATCAAAACTCAACTCTACTTCCAGCCATAAAGGAGAGTAGATGATTGAATTATTGCTTCACCTGTAGGTCCACAGTATTTATGGCTCACACCTTTCAAAAGCATGTGATCTATATTTTTCATTGGCCATTTACTGGCTCAAAACCAGTAAAGCTGAAAAGTAATGGTTCCTTAGTGGGCATTTCTCAGACATTGTGGACATTAAACCGGCCAACATGGAGGAGCTGACAGAGGTGATCACGTCTGCAGAGTTCCACCCACAGCAGTGCCACACCTTCGCCTACAGCAGCAGCAAAGGCTCAATACGACTGTGTGACATGAGGCAGGCCGCTCTCTGTGACAAGCATTGCAAATGTAAGAACAAGTACTTTTGTCTTATACTTCGAGTGTTTACTTTTAAAGGATCCATATACACTACTTTCTGATATCTGGTATAACATACCCAGACTTGTGTTTTGTTTCATTCACACAAATCACGCACATTTAGGTTCTTCTTTAGAGTTCTTCTCTTAAACAGAAAACACTCTGTTCCACTTTATAGTGTGATTTCGTAATACAGGAGGTACTCCACTGTGTTTTAAACTCCACACCTTCAGTAGAATCATTTTGATTTCAGTCACAGAAAATCCATCACAGGGTGGAACATACGTGACATGAATAATGTCATGAATAAGACAAAACACAATTCGAGGTATGTTTTTGATGAGTTAACAACATTATAACATGGTTTAAAGCTTACTCCATTTTGTATAATACAGGATTTTTAAATGTAGGGCGTGTATCATGTGGCATTTTGGTTCAATCAGACAACAGAATGAGCTTTCACATGAGACTTGGCCTGTCCATATATAAGCTGGCTGAAAATAAGCAAATTGTCCTCAATGTGTCCTCAATATTTGGCTTTGGCAAACCAGGTTCAGCTGTGATCTCATAAATCAGTAAGAATGCAGGCTTCAAACCCTGTCTTACCTTAAGCAATGCACTGAACAATATACAATAGAAAATGTTAAACAATATAAATTATTTACAACGTTCATTTCCACATCAGGTACTAAATATGGACTATGTTAGAAAGAATTTCTCCTGGGAATCAAAAAAGTATCTAGTGTGGCATAACAAAAGTAATGTCCCATATGTAAGTTTAGCTGTAAGGTACAAGTAAAAGGTAAGGTACAGAAAAATCAAGTTAATTGTGGACAAATATTTTCCAATAATATCCTGGGGTATCTTTATGTATTGAAGCAATGATTTGTATGGTGAGCTTGAAACTGTAGCAAGAAGTGCTTTGCATCAGCACAAGTGCTTATTTAAATCACGTCAAAGTAGAAATCATTTTAGTTTAGTTTGCTGATAAAAAAGTGGCAGGATATTATAAAGACAAAAATGCACTCTAAAGTTAATTTTTGGTCAAAATGATAAGTTGCGGATTCAGCAAGACTGTCTTTTCAAATATGAAACAACGCATTTATGGTTTACCTTGATTTTCCACACCGCCCCTCCCCCAAAACTCAATAGACAAAGATAGATAGTCAGTCAATAAATCTCTCTTTGTCTTTGACAACAAATGGGCAAGACCCATAAGCTTAACATCACATGCATAACCTTTGACTGAATGAATAATGAAAACACTGACATTTTCTGTGTAAAAATCAATGGTTTAAATGCAATCGCATTAGTCCCTCCTGGACACCTCTTGTTGTCCAATAATGTCACTCTTTTCCTCAGATGTATCGATGTGTGTGCAGTGGGCCGTGAGCTAAAGGCCTGTTGAATTTCTCATGAGAGTTTTATGTACAAGGAAATGATTGGATCGAAGAGAGCAAATATTGTTTTAATGTCACAATTAATTTATTTTTTATTTTACGATTAGTATGAGAAGAAATATTATTATTTCAAATATTACTAACCAATCTTTATTCTTTATTTTCTTTCAATCACATTGTCTAACAGATATCATAGTTCAATTATGTGACCTGTAAGATAAAAAGGCAGTATAAAACAGTATATGTGTTCTTTTTTGGGTATTAGAATGAATGAAAAGGTATTAATTTTGCTTCTAAAATGTGCACAATTATTATTATTATTATTAGTTCTTGCTATTATGTGTGATCCGATTTTTAATCGACCAATTATCTTAAGATATAGTTGTATGTAGTTTCATGTTATGGTCATTTTCACAGCTGTCTAATTGGGAAAACACATCAATAGATTTCTTGCATCCAAAAGATTAAGTAATGACCAGTTTGATCAAACTCCAAAATTCAACATGCAGGAATAAGTTTCTTCTGTGTAATGTTTTCCCTGTGGTGGTGTTTTCCCTATGGTGGATGCCATTTGTGGGACTTTTCCAGCTATGAACTATAGTTAGTTTTGAATTGCTGTGGTTCAAATTCTACATCACTTGGAACCAATGAATTATTAAGGTCCTTTATTACACAACATTTACTCTTGTGCACTTCAAGCCTAGAATGTTGTTGCCTCATCAAAAACATTTGGTTTGGTTTATTAGTCTGTTTATTAGTCTCTGTTCCACCTTGTGATGTCATGAAGTGGTAGTTTTCAAGTTAATAGCTACATTTTACCTTTAGTTCCTTAGAGGCTAGACACCTCAGGGCTGAAATGATCCAAATGATGATAGTGAAAGTGTGGGGAGTTAAAAAAACACCATGGGGCATGTGTTTTACCACATGACATCACAAGGTGGAACAGAGTCAGCGTACTCAGCTTAAATATGCAGGGTTTGTGTGTTAAACATGTGTGAAGGAAACAAAACACAACTCCAGGTATGTTTGTGATCAGGAAACATAACATAGAGAGAATAGTGTAATATCAGCCCTTTAATATTGTCTCTACTAGTAGCAGAAGGTAAATATCAATGCCAGATATATCTAAAACCCTAAAGGCTGATTTTTGTTTCTAATGTTGCGAACATTTAGTATACATCACTGTAACTTCTGTCTATAAACATATACTATAGCATTTTTGTAGCTGAATCTTTGCTTTATCACTGCTCTGTAGTTTGTGGAGGAGGCAGACATCTTGAACTGAATTTCACTGGCTGTTTCACATGTGATGGCGTCTTCATACAGATAATCTCGTTGCCAGGAAAAGCGTGACTTATCTCTTTGTAATGATGTCATCTCGTCACCCATCCCTCTCTCCATTGTCTAAAGGCGCTAAAGTGGAAACAAAGCCCACTACCATTTTTCATGTGGCAATTATTTCAACATAATAAAGAGCCTATATGATATGCTAATAACCAGTTTAAGATCTGAAATGTGACTTGCTTCAAGCACCAGATCTTTTTCAGTGTTAATGTTTTTCGAATATAATGGATCAAAAAGGCCGTTAGAACACATTAGACTTTTTCTATATAGGCTTTCTAGTGCTCCTAAATTTATCCACATTGACTTAATTTTGCGTTTAGCTTTTTAATTTAATAGACTAGTAGAAAAAGCAAAGTGAACCATAACACATTCCTAATAGATAGAAATGTCCTAATCCAGCTTTTTCAGTCAGGATACAGATATCGTTATCAATACTATGACTTATCTGCAGATATCTGACATGTATAACCCGTACTAGTGTAAGAATAGATTTTTTTTTTTCTTTCAAAACTACTTACAAAATTGATCTAGTTATGTAACTGTTATATATCCTGCAAGTTACTACAGAAGAGCGTTATATGAATAAAAGTTCAAACATTATGAGATGTGCTGGGCCTATATCAGTCTTACACTCAATTAAAGGCCCTACCGGGATATCGGCTGAACCAATGTCATGATACCCATTCCTGATCCAGCAAATTTTCCTGGATCAGTGCTCTTATTCGATACCAGTATTAATATTGCTGCATCCAAAAATAACAATAATTCAAGAATAATCTTAGATATAGTGATATTTTGATTTAGATTCACTTGTTGAAAGTGATAACATATGACTGTTGTTCTATAAAACAGCAATGAAACGTATTAGCTTTTCTGAATTGATACAGAATCCTATTAAGAAATGGTTGATACATCTCTTAAAAACACCACTATTTCCTGTGGATATTGAAACAATATATTTTTTTAAATTCTTCTGATTATCTAACATCTAATGAAAAGACTCGTGTGGTTTGTTGAGAACAGTTCTAGTTGCATTCCTTGACAGGTGTTAGACAGTAGCCCTCACAGCAGGCCGGTGTCCTCGTTAGCCTCAGGACAGCTCGGCTAATACTGATCTACTGTTTCCCAGCATGCACTTGTACACAGCCGTGAGCTATATAGTGCCCTCCTCCTACGCACTCGGTACCTTTTCCAACCTCCCCTCCCCAAAACCTCAGCTACCTCCCACACAACAAGCAAAACAATACAAGTACATACTCTTTGTTGTGTGTCCCTTGGATATCCATAGTTTTCAGGGTGATGATAATTTTATTCTGTTGCCATAGCAATTTCCAATTCAAAACCATATATATTTTATTTTATTGTGAAAAGTGCTCAAAATGGCACCTAAAACAAGAAGCTGTTACCCATAATATGGATCAGTACTCTTGGTACTACAACTTCTACTACAATATATAATGTACTACCAATAACAAGCCACTTCCATATATTTCTGCCAGCACTGGAAGACATTTATTACTTTTAAATACTTATACTTCACTACTACAATGAATACAGTTTTATTCATAAGTATTGCTACTATTAATATTGTGGTTACTTATAAGTAAGTAAATATAAGGCTAAGTTTTTGGATTATTCCAATGATGAAAAGCAGATGATATCATGGCAGTCCATAAAAATATGCTAAAATACACCTGTAAATGTGTCCCAATGTGAACTGACTATAAAAAATATTCCAGAAAGGTATTTATCACCCCCATGCTTGAAATATTATGTGCCAGTTTCTTTCTTTTTTGTTGTTTTTTTGCTCTTTTTGTTACCTTTTTTATTTGTTTATATGCTATTTACATTATTTTTCACATCTCCAAAGAATCCATACATCTCCCACCTCTTTTTTATATTCATGTTTTGAATGTACTCATAAATTATCCTCAAAAACACCCACAGAAGCAAAACAATAAAACCAGATTTCTATTGTTATTGTCCCATAGTCATAGCTGTGCACATGAATAAATCTGTTACTGCTGGGGAATACTGGGACGAATAGATGGATTTGGGGGAGATCACCAAAACACGGAGCAACAGGACCTGAGTCTGCACCCCTCTGTCAACTCCCCAGGGGCCCTATTATACAGGCCTGTAAGTGGGACGGGAGGAGAGAGAGTATTCACTGACACACACAAATCCAGCTGGGCTCAAATAGGCTCGGCGTTTTGACATTGATTTGTTTTTCTTATCCTGGTCCTCATCCCTCTATTTTTCATCCCTCCATGTGCATCCCTCGTTAGACTCCCTATTGACACATCACAGAGGAAAGGTTAGGTTGGGTTAGGTTATTTTGGTGAGAACGGAGGGAGCAAAGGCCAGTCAAGATACCACTTTATAAATTAAAACATGCAATCATTTATAAATATAACAGTCCATAGTAATACCAATAATTATTTTATTTTACCTTTAAATGTAAGATCAAATAAATGCATGTTTTCTAGCATACTGTTTTCACATGTAAAAAAATATATGTTTGACTCTAAAAGCATTGAATCTGAACGCATTGTAATCTTGTTATCACTCAATGAAATGAAAGACTGCTATAAATGAAACAGTATATTTGAGGTTAGGGCTGTGCAATTCACTTTTATTTTTATTTTGTAATATTTTTTGTCTTTTTAATGGAGATGTCCACACCCAAATCTTCTGTTTAATTCTAATTATTCTATTATATAAGTTCTGTTTAAAAGTATTTTATTGTTTTTTTAATTTGTTTAATACAGCCAATGTAAAATACAAAAAATCTAACATTATATATATGATTTTTGGCACAGGGCTATTTGAAACATGCAGAATGGCGACTGTTCCCATTTCCTACTAAGTGAAAAAGGGATAGATAGGAATGAAAATAAAAGGAGAGAAGGAGGGATGGGAGGAGGAGCGACACTGACTTGACAGCTCGCGAAGGAATGCCTGGCTCTTATCCCTGGTGCTCTGGCCTGTACACAAATCAGCGGCTGCCAAAATCAATATGAATCATAACCAATATTTACCCAGTATGCTGACCCATCAGTCTCCCAGAGCAGGAAGAATCAGGCAAAGAGATGCAGCTGCTTCTACATCTCCCCCTCCTTTTTCCACCATTGTTGTGCCTCATATTGTTCACTAATGACTGTCTCCCACCCAAACA
>JACN01111898.1:0-47763 GCA_000787155.1 Scartelaos histophorus | reverse complement strand
TAAGTCTGCGGGCCTGTATTATGAACCGTATTAAATGAATTTGAAATATACTGTATCAAATTGTATAGAATAGAAAGTACACAGTCTCGAATCTTCGTATCAAGGTATGTATCATATCTCGTATCTTGGTATCAAGGTATGTATCATATCTCGTATCTTGGTATCAAGGTATGTATCATATTGGCAACTGCTTAATGATAGTGATATCTAGCCTTATGTGGGAGGGTTTTATTTATTTTTTTCTAGCAAAATGTCAAAATTGGAATGTGTCATTTCAATGGCACTGTTGATCTGTGCTCTACAATTTTGCATTCTTAATACATGAACCATCTAAAGGGCCCACACAACTCCAGGTATGTTTTTGATGAGGTAACAATATTATAACATGGCTCAAAACTCACAACAGTCAATTTTGTGTAATGTAGGACCTTTTAAAAAAGAAAAACACACACACTAAAAAAAACAACAACAAAAAAAACATGGCAGCTCATTCTCCCATCCTGTTGCAGAAAGGGCCAATTAAGCTCACCTTAAAGAGCTCACATGGTGCAGTTTTACCAGCGGGGACACAGTGGGGCGTTGTTCCCCTCACCCCCGGCCTCTGCCAGCCCTCCTCGTCTTTGAATGGAGGCCTTCTGCTGCCCGCTACACGCACTGCCACCCTGAACCAAGCCCCGCCCACTTCTTAATAAAATTCCACGCTAATCAAATAACCTCTTGTGTAGTTTGGAGACTTTGCCGCTTGTCCCTTTTCAGTACTATAAAAAATAGCTGAAAATAATTTATACTAAAACTAGAATTGAAACTTGATACTCTATTTTATTTATGCTAAAATCACATTTATAGGGCAAAAATGAACCGTTTCTGAATAGCTGTACAATAACCTAAAGCTCCCGTATTACACAAAATTGTCTCTTAGGAGCTTTAAGCCATGTTGTAATGTTTTTTCTTTATCAAAAACATACCTATAGTTTTGTTTCATTTACACATGTTTGAGTATCCCTCTACTATTCATCTGTGTACATTTCCCAAGCTCAAAATGCTCTGTTCCGCCTTGTGATGTCATGAAGGGGTAGTTTTCATGTTGACGACTACCTTTTTCCTTTTGTTCAGCAGAGATGGGAAATTCCAGGGCTGAAATCATCCAAATGATTCTAGCGACGGTGTATGGAGTTTAAAAACAATGGAGCACTTCCTGTATTACCCACATGACATCACAAAGTGGAGCAGAGAACTCAGCCTAAGTATGCAGGGTTTGTGCATTAAACATGTGCGAATGAAACAAAACACAGCTACTGGTTTGTTTGTGATGAGGAAACATAACATAGATCAGATCAGAAAATTGTGTAATATTGGCCCTTTTAAAAACAGTTCTATATCACATGGGCACCCATACTGCTCCTTAAAACCAGGAGCAAAATCCTTGTCTAAGCTATAGTCAATTATCAACAATATTTTATGATTGTGATAAATAAGGCTTTTGTTCTTTAGCTGGTTAACTTTGGACAGTGCAGTAGGGGTGTGCAATTAATCAAATATTTATTGAGATTCTGTCATTTTTGTTGTCAATTATCAGCAGGTCTTTTAACTGAGAGGTTTACAACCAGTTTTCAGTCAGTAAAAGTATGTGGTCTGGAGCAATTTGGAAGTTTGCCACAATTTTTTCACTGAGAAATATTGTTTAAAGGTGCAATATGTACATTTTATACCTCAAAAATACCTAGATATCTCCACAGATCTAACCTGTAAATTGGTCTGGTTTAATCTCTACAGTATGAAGATTGAAAGGTTTAATACCATACTGTGAAACATTTCAGACAATCTTCAGACATTTTCATGAAGAAAAGTTACACAATGTACCTTTGAAGTTATGGAAATGACTATAGAAAGAAATGACTGCAATGATTAATCACCAAATTGACATGTTGAGGCATTCTTAAAAGCTTTCAGTCACCATATTTTCATGTATGATAATGTATTCAAAAAGTCTTACTGTCAACTGTAAATATGAAAATATGAATTGCAGACTAGTCAACTACTAAAATAAATATTTGTTAGAGTCCTATCTACATCCGCCTATCACTATAATTACTATATCAACTTTTATCATTCAGTATATGTTATTATAATATGTGATAGATGGAATACTTTTTGTGGGTCCATATTTACCGTGGAGATTTTTTTCTTTGTACTAGCAAGGAATGTTTTGGTATTTTTCTGTGGTATGATCAGATTTGAGTTGTGGAGGGTTAAATAAATAACTTTAATGGCTCATTACAGATACAAACTAACTACTAAAGAGATTAATTCTGCTATTTATTTAGGTTGTGCAGTTTTTGTTTTTGTAATTATTGAATATTTAGAATAGTTTTGGGGATGACGAGTTTAGCTCACGTAGGGATATTGTGTCAGTGGCATAAATTAATTTCTTATGTATTTCATACTTCAGAATGTATTATTGTCACAAGCCCATATCTACAGCCTATCCTGTCTATAAAAGAATGTTCAGTTCAGTTCAGACTCCTATTATTGACATTATCACTTCATAAAACCAAATAAAATAAAAAATAAAATGTGTAATCAATCAATATAATAAAAACGTGATTATTTCAAAGGTGCACTATGTAATATTTTGGTTGCATTGCTCTGCTTAGAATGTTCCACGTTATGACATAAAACTGATCTACTTTATATTTATTTAATTACAGGTTGTTTTATAACTGAAATACCTAGAAAAACAGACGATCTGGCTGTGAGCAGGGTCGCCACTCCACAGATCTGACCTGTGAACTGAACTTGATCTGATTTGTTCTCAATGAAGTTAGAAATGTTTAATACTGTACTGTGAAACACTCCAGACAAAGCAATAACATCTAAATGGAAAAAAGCATTTGACAGACAAGTTTAGCAGAAAAGTTACACAATGCACCTTTAAGTGCAGTTGTAATCTCCCCTCTCCTTGCCTGCTCTCTGCTGAATTACCCAGAGAGAAGTGAGTTAAGAGAGGCAGAGGAACAGGACCAGGCAAGGCAGGGCTGCTGAGGTAGCTGGGTGTGGACAAACTCTCTCCCCATAAACCAAAATTATGTGGACTGAGGACTCGTGTTTCTCAAGAGCCCTGAATCGGGACATTTAACTGGGGAAAGCGGCTGAAATGTTTGCCTATGAGTAATCGGCTCCATCAGAATGCACAATGCAGGCCTTTTACTGCCCTGTACCCCAACCTGACTACTGAACCTGCGTTGCTATTTCCTCACTTCTCTGTGGAGCTGTTGTGTTTTCCCAAAGTGGCAAAAAGGGGGTTCCCACGGGTGCCGAAATAGTTGAAGGCGCTGTTGTTATCGAAGATCTAAAACTGCTATGTTGGACCGTTTTGAAATGATGGATAGAGTCAGTTCTTAGTCCAAATTGGCATTCGAGCAACAGCACAAGGCCAGGTTCATTTGGTCTATCACCAGTGCTGATTTTTTTTTGAGTATTTGAGCACATGAGCTATTGGTTAAAGGTCCTACATTACGCCAAATTGATTCTTGTGTGCTTTTAGTCATGCTGGAATGTTGTCCCCCCTCACAAACATTTTTTGTTTTGTTTTTTATTTTTGTTTCATTCACATGTGTTTGAGTAACCCTTTTTTTATTAGTTTGTCTACATTCCCAAAGCTCAAAGTGCTCTGTTTCACCTCGAGATGTCGTGACCTGGTAGTGTTCAAGTGAACAGCTACATTTGACCTTAAATTCAGCCGATTCCAGAGCTGAAATAAATAAATAAATAATTCTAGTGAAGGTGTATGGAGTTTAAAAACACAGTGGAGCACTTCCTGTATTATCACTTGAGTGTTTTTTAGTTGGAGAGCCAAACTCACACAAAAATTTGCCTCCGTTCCTGTCACGTATGCAGTTATTGGTGGTAACAGGAAGGCCATCAGGTGTAGTTTAAATGTTTTCTGGATTATAATTTTAATCTTTTTATAAATGTGCCAAAAATACTAGAAAAATACTTGTGCTATAATTTGTATTTGCTTGTTGGGAGGCTAAAATTATTGATGGCTGTTTGGCAGGTTAACTTTATCTGTCTGAAAGTGTGATTTCAAACAACTACAAAAAGATCCCCATTCCCCAAGTACGATATTGTGACATTCCTAATGGCATTTAACTATATTTTCTGTTGATGAAAGTGGTTATTACTCAAAAGTGACGCTTTTGAGCTTTAAGATATGTGGTCTTACCTAACCTTACCTAAACATACCTGGCGTGTTTCACTCACACTTGTTTGAGTAACCCTTTATTATTTGTTGGTCTACATTTTCCAAGCTCAACATGCTCTATTCCACCTTGTGATGTCATGAAGCAATAGTTTCCAGCTACCTTTTACCTTTTTGGTTTGCAGAGATTAGAAATTCTAGGATTGAAATCATCTAAATGATTCTAGTGAAGGTGTGTAGAATTAAAAAAAAAAAACGGCAAGGAGCACTTCCTGAATTACCACATGGCATCACAAGGTGGAACAAAGTGTTTTCTTAAACGTGTGAATGAAACAAAACCCAACTCCAGGTATGTTTTTGATGAGGAAACAACTTTATAACACAAAACAAGAAATCGTAGCGTAATATTAGACAGTTGAAATCCGTAACAGTGTCGACTCTGTGAGCGTTTGGTGGGATGCTAACATTTGCCCCTCTCCTGGTGTTTAGCCCTGTATTCTTATCTCCAGCCCTAAATAAACCCTGCCTGGAAAAAAGGGCTCCTTATCTGGTTGCGCCGCCCCCTCCCCACTCATTGTGCTGCTTCTAAACACTCATTTAGACAAACAGAATGCCACAGGGTGTAATAGAAGGGCTTGGCGGTTGTGAAGGTGCCCATCTATGCTGTTGTTTATAGTTGAGGCCTGGCTTTAAATCAGAAATGGCGAAAAGACTATTTGAGTTAAATGTTTCGTCGTTTCTTGGCGTTTTGTAATTGTGCGTGTACACTGCTGTATTCTATTCTCACTATCCATTCGCCTCACCAGTGTAGATTTTTTGAGTATTTGCTTGAGGTATTGACACAGCAAGTTAAAGGTTCTCTATTCTTGTGAGCTTTTAGCCATGTTAGAATGCTCTTATCAAAAACATACCTGGAATTGTGTGAAAGTTGTGTCAAATTCAATAGAGATATTCAATTTAAGAGTAATGCAAATACACAGCAGTATTCTATTCTATCTTCTGGTGATGTTTTAGCTGAGATGATATGGGATGGGTGTTAGGGCAAGCTAATTACATCACTATTGTTTAGGGTAACGAGTGAGTATTGCTTCAGTGCCATACTTACCTGGTTCATACTAGTATTTACTTCAAACATCTATTTGCTAGTCTCATTTTGGGGCTCACAAAATAGTGATGTTGAAATAATGGCTGACCCAGTAATTGTTATCACAAGAAAGGCTCACGGTTTTATAGAAATGTACTGCTTTTAAAAGAAAAATTGACAAAAAGAATTTACATACATTACCTTTATGCTTTTCCTTACTTATTCCTTTACATTAGACTTGGGTTGGGCATGGTTTAGTTTCTGTAGTTTTTGTGTTTACACAGTTTGACTAGTATATGAAGACATGCTAATTTTTTGTTTTTATTGAGCTGAGCTTATAATGCCAAAATGTAAATTAAAATCATTCATCAGTCATGTTGTAATTGTAATACAAAACGGTTCAAAAATAGGCATGTGTCAGGAATTTTTTTCATATCATGCAGCCCTAGTCTAATTGGGATCTCACCTGAATACAACTTTTCCTTTGCTTGAAATCATGAGCTGTTGATATTACTCTTGTTAAAGGTGCATTGTGTAATTTTTCTTTTGGAGGGTCCATTAAATACTTTTCACAATGGAGATCTTATCATTGCTTTGTCCGAAATGTTTTACAGTTTTACATTAAACCTTAAACCTTTCTATCTTTATGGAGACCAATCTAGACCAAGGTAAAGGTCAGATCTATAGACAGACAATTTCGCCCAGTCTGTTTTTCAAGGTATTTTTGAGTTATAAAACCACCTGTAATTGATTAAATGCAGAACTTTTTAATGTTACACTGTGGAACATTACAGGCAATGACATCAATGACATATGCATAGAAACAAGCAAGTGACGGACATCCAACTAGAAAGTTACATAGTGCTCCTTTTAGTATGTTACTTTCACTTTTATGCATCAGTCAGTAGATTTTAATATGCATCATAGTCTTTAATCACAATGAATGGGATCAGCCTATCTGTCATCAAGTGTTTTGAATGACTTCAGTTAGTATAAAATGTGTACATAGCTCGGGCTGTCAAGTGTGTGCAGCAGAGCACACATGAGTCAGAGCTGGCACAGACTAGCCCTGTGTGAGTGACCTTTGACCTCATCGAGAGCCTCACCTGCAGGTGTGGGCCCCTCTGATAAAGCTGCACAGGCTGAGAGTGCAGCAGACCTGGGCCATGTGCTCAGATAACTGTCTGAAATGGTAGTATTGTGACAGCACTAAATGTTTGTAGCCTGACAAACTCTTATTTCAACACTAAGGAATTGACTTAATACCCAATACAGATTACAATACCACAATGAAGATACAAAAACAATCTTTTTTTAGTGATATAATATAATTTTCATATAAAAAATAGCTTAATTTGTTATCTTGGCATGAGGTCTTCTGTTTGCTCCTGTTTTTGTTTTATCCTAGTTTTTGCAGTATCAATACTTGTTCAAATGGGTATCTAGTTTTGATATTAACTTTAGTATCTGATTTTCTACACTTGTGACAATCCTATGGACATTGCTGTTGTTCAAAGACTCTTTTATGCAAGCTTTCTGTGGTAGAATCAGCTCAATATATCTTTCTATAGCCCAATTTAAAATTCATACTTTAGTGTGCAAATTGTTTTGCTTTGTAATTACATTATATATGGCCAACATATGATGCAGTAATGTGCTATACCTTGATGATCTTAGGGTGCTCTTTTATTAGACAATAACTTTTTAATATATATTTTTTTTCTTAATGATTGACAAGCAAAGTTTATCAGTTAAGAATTTGAAGCTCAATCTCATTTAACAAAAAACTTCTGAAAATGTGACTACACGGCTCTCTTATGGGTTTGTGGTGTTAAAAAGGGCTATGAGTGAGGTTATTAAACTTCAAAATCAATCATTAGGGGGGAAAAATATATTGCAAGATTTTGCAAAGTGAAAAAGTAAAACATTGGTGCAGTTAACAATACAAACTACAGAAGTCGGCATTCTGATACTGCAAGTGTTGTTAAAACATTATCTAGTCTGTTGAAAATAATGAGCTCACTTCTAGTTGATAGTTGGAAGTCTGTACTGTATATTTGACCTAGATCTCCTGAATAGAGGAAGCTGTATAGTGCTATAGTTGTTCATTGTTGATTTTGATGAAAATATTTGTGACCATTAGTCACTGTTTCTGTCTGAGATTTCCAGACATGGTCCCAGAAAACTGCTCTTGTTCATCCGTCTGTTTGCTTGTTTTTAACTGAAAACCTTCCAGCTTTTGATAATAATGAATCTGCATCGTTGTTCGATGTATGATTTTTGTTTCTCACAGTCTTCTCTGCTTCACTCATTGAACTTTAACACTCCCAAGCTTTCCTCCCTGCTCCCTGTGGACCACATACACACCACTCTGGGGGATATTGTCCACTCTAGCGAGTTAATATTTAAAGGGGCTGTACCAGATTTTCTTCCATTTAGTTGAACAAATTTGTGTTGTCCCAGTACTGACATATTGTAAAAGCAGCTTGAAAAATCTAAATAATCAAGAAGTGTGCTTAGGATGCCAGTTGTTAGCATTACAGTGATGACAGAACTCACTTCTAGCCTCTGAAAGTTGTCAAATGCACTCATGATCTTTGTAGTGAATAATTAGGAATGCATAAGAAATAACTGTGGATCACTGCAAAGCATTTACAATAAAAAGTACAGATTTTTACATTTTTAAAACAATAAAATATCACAGCGCCTTTTAAAGGGTCCATATTACTCTGTTTTCTTATGTTATGATGTTTGCCCATCAAAATCATACCTGGAGTTGTATTGTTTCATTCACACATGTTTAACACACCAACCCGTTATTTCTATAGTTCATCTTCAATCTCAAAACGCCTTGTGATGTGATGTGTCATGTGGTAATACAGGAAGTGCTCCATTGTGGATTTGAACATCTTCACTAGAATCATTTGGATAATTTCAGGCCTGGAATGGCCTCTTCTGAACTAAAGGTAAAAGGTAGCTGTTAACTTGAAAACAACCATTTCATGACATCACAAGGTGATGCAAGGTGAGTATTTTGTGCTCTGGGGAGGTAGACAGACTGATAATGCTGGGTTACTCAATCTTCTGAAACAAAACACAACTCTGCGTATGTTTTGATGAGGTAAACATTTGAACACTGCTTAAAGCTCAATTTTGCGTAATAAAAAGCCTTTAATAACAAGGAAATTCACTGGAGAAGGTCAAAAATCCCTGCAAAGTTTTGTCTTTTGTTACCAAACACGTGAGCGCGTCATTGGGATAGCTTTGGGAAATGTTGACGTGGAATCTCTTGTGACACTGATTCTGTGGGATGAGACCTCTGGAGGAGAAGGAATGCCCCGTCTCTGCCACCTCTGGCCTCACTGTCACTGTGTTTTATCCACACCACTGATGTACACGGCTTCTAGGTAGGAGGCGTTTCCTGGAATAGGATCTGCACATGAGAAGTTTGGGGAAAAGCAAAAAGTCACACTTAAAAAAAAAAAAAAAAAAAGAAAAAAGGAAAAAACTGAAACATGCTACATTTTTTGTTTTAGTTTGCTGTTTAGACATCATATTATTACATTGGATAAACTCTTGTGCCATTAACCAAAAACGATATAGAAGCATTGCCTTTATAATTTGTTCATGACTTTTCTGGATTCTTTTGTTTACACAAAAAGTAAAAAAATATTCATATACCTTTAGTTTTACTCACTTGATTCATAAGATTATAATGCTGCAATTGACAAGCAATGTGATGATTACCTTGCATCAGATGAACCATTTTACAGGCTTATTGTACCCAGTTTCCAATGATCCAGATGTTAAAAAATTCCCACTTTCCCAAGCAAGTGCAGCTGTTTTAGTAGTTTTCAAGTTAACCGTTACCTTTTACTTTTTGTTCAGAGAAGATTGGCAGTTCCAGGGCTGTAATTATCCAAATGATTTTAGTGAAGGTGTATGGAGTTAAAAAAAACAGTAGAGTACTTCCTGTATTGCCACATGACATCACAAGGTGGAGTAGAGTGTTTTCAGTTTGATAAAGACCTCAGACTAAATATGCAGGATTTGTGGGTTAAACATGTGGATGAAACAAAACAACTCCAGGTATGTTTTAAAGTGAAAACAACATCATAAGATGAGAAAATTATGTAATATAGGTTTATAATATAAGTTGTACAATAAAACTAAAACCAACTCAGCCCAGACCCAAGTATTTTCACTAGTGCACCTTTTATATTGACTTAAGTCCATATAATGCTTTGTATAGCGGTTATGACCTATGATTTGATCCATGCAGTTTGCTTTTGCACTGCCTTTGTTTGCACAGCCCAGTGGATCACTCTGGACTCTCCCATGTGGAAAGCATATTGTCTTTGAAGAGGTGGCACAAGAGGAAGTGGAGTAGGGCCGTCCACACGCCTGGCACTGGCATGCACCAGGCTCATGCGGGTGGAAACTCTAACTCACATTTAAGTGTCTGGAAAAGAGCTTTTGAGCAGTTTTTCTCTGCCTTAAAGCAAGAAGAAGTAATTGGTGTATTTAATATCAGCCACCAGCCCTTCGCGTTTTCTTCAAGTATTTTTAATATGCGTAATTGCCACATTTGACTTGCAGAGGACTATGGTGGTTTTCATATGAATCCAGTGATGTGAAGGCCTGTGGCAGAAGCAGCATCAGCACAAAATACAACAATACTCAGCTTTTTCCCAGTACACATCGTATTCAAAACATATGCTCTTGTCCAGATACCTCAATCAAAATGCAAACTTTTAGCCATAGACTCTGTAAAGAAGTGTACTGAGGGAGTGTGACGTCACCTATAGCACTCAGCGGCAGTCAAATGAAGCTCATGAGGTTAGCGGTTATAGGGGCGAATTTGAAACCAGTTCCATATTAGTAATAGGAATTTATTTATGGACAAAATGCCAAAATAAAAACACCAGGATCATGCAGAGAGGGTTAATAGGACATTTTAAAACTAAAATGATGAGCTCACAGGAGCAGTTACAGAGAGAGGGGTGGCAGTTTTTCAATACAACGTGAATTGGAGTTGATGGAGCAGGAAGCGCCCCCCTGCTCACTGTGTCTGTTTATATACAGTCTATGGTTTTAGCTCAGAGCCAATGCAACAGAATCCTGTTCTTTGGTTGTTGTGTCCTGGGGCAAGATACCTGACACTTAAGCTAATTGCTAAATATTAATGTGTCTGTTAATGAGTGAGGGTGGTAATTTTGAAATTATTATATATTATATTATATAATGTATTGTGTTTTGAATAGGGGTGGGTGATATGTGGGAATAATGTATCACAATTTATTTCCTCTAATTTATCTATCTCAATGTTTGATTTTTTTTTTTTAATTTAGTCTTTCCCAAAACAATATAAAATGTCTCTTAATATTGATTTCATGAATAATAAACAATACAGGCTACAGACACATTTTGCCCATGTGCAGATTAGCCGCCACAGTAACTTTAACAACAACTAACTAATGCTAATGCTAGCATTGCACTTCCTGATTATTGGAATATTAAACGCTTTTATAATTTGATTCAGACAATACACATTTTCTAAATAGCTTATTTGTACTGTGTGTTGTTCAAATACATGGTAAAAATGTATATATCTTGTCTTGGAGTTGATTTTTTTTTCATACAGTTAAAGCTGCACTGTGTAACTTTTCTGGTGAAGGTCCGTTAAAGCTGCACTGTGTAACTTTTCTGGTGAAGGTCCGTTGGCTGCTTGTTTCTATGGAGATGTCATTGCTCTACTTGGAATGTTCCACAGTATGACTTTAAACAGTTCTATCTCACATTTATTCAATGACAGATGGTTTTATAGCTCAAAAATACCTAGAAAAACAAGCATTCTGACTGTGAGCGGGGTCGCCTCTCCACAGATCTGATCTGTAACTTGATCTAGTTTGGATTCCATGAACATAGAAAGGTTTAATGCCATACTGTGATACACTCCAAGCAAAGCAATAACATCTCCATGGAGAAAAGCATTTGACAGACCCTTCATGTTGTACAATGCAACTTGAAGTTTTAGATATTGCTTTATTTCTATTAACTACTAAATAATAATTTGGGGGAGAGAATACCAAAAAGGAAATGTGTGAAATTCCATTTACAACATATTTTACTTGTGATTGTGCCCGGTTTATTTTCTTTAGCCTTTAGTGGCCCATGTAGAGCACTCAAACATGTCCGACTTCCTACATTTCTGTTTTTTCCTTCATTTGTTCTCACATGGGCTCTCCTTTTTCTCCTCCCTCTTCTTTCCCAGTGGTTCTAAACCTTTTGCACCAACCGCCATCTAACTTAATATTTGTATTTCCAAGTACCACCAGATCTAAACCCAGACTTTAACACTCCAAACATGGTCGAAAATCAAATTATGCTAGCTCTAAAATTAGACTAAACATTGGATAAGATAGTAGGAATGTCAAAAGTTTTCGAAAAGCAGATACTAATTGATACTACAATTGCTGTCAAAACTAGATACTGATTTGAGCAAGTATTGATTCCGAAAGTCACGTTCACAGGACAGAAACGAACCATTACTCAGGAGCTTTAGAACCCATGGACCACTACCTGGACAAATGAGGAATTACACAGATAAAAAACACATGGTAATATGAAAATCACATTCTATGGTCTAAATAAAGATTGTTTTTTTGGTCATCATGGTAGCAAAATCTGTCTTGAGTCTGTTACTTAATATTGAACTCAAGTTTGGGATTTTAATATCCTGACAACACTAAGGTTGTTCTAAATGATTAACCCAAAAGGAGTACAAAACATTAATTGGATTTTTGCTTTTTCCTATAGACAATTCAAACTGCAGAGAGCTCGGGCACCACCGTTTGAGAATCCCTACCCCAGCCCTCTCTTTCTCTCACTTACTACACTTTATACTTGAAGCAGGGATGGGATTTTTCTCCCTCCCTTCACTTTTTGTTGAGAACTTGTTTGGCCGCATACCTAAAATAGCTCTCTGACGCGTACAGTCCTGTTGAGGAATGCAACTGTGGCCGTCCAGCGTTCTCTGTGGCAGGAAGTTATGCAAACGTGCATTCTGAGCGCGAGCCTGTGATTAGGGTCTTAGAGGCTCAGGCAGGATAGTGTGTGGTCAGCGGGGGTCTTTTCCTGTACGCTTTGTCCACTTATAAACGTCTCTGAAATTTTTACTGTTAATAGTTAATGATGCTCTTGGTTCACGGTATTCTTTGGGCGCATCACATACCAAACTAAAGGTGTGATATTGCAGCTCGGAAAAAACAACAACTTTTAGATAGGGCTAGATGTGTTTTCTTTAATATTGATCATTTATAAATTTTGATCTAATTTTGTTTTTTGTTTTTCTCATTTCCAAAACACAATAAAAATTACTTTTCTTATTGATTCCTACAACTCAGACAAAAAGAAAATTTATCTTTAAAATAGCTAAATGTATTCCTCCAAAGTCATAACTAACTGTGAGCATCTCCATTTTAATAAGACCAAAGAATATAACTCCATATTACACCCTACTGAGTCTTTTCATTCTATTTATTACCTGCTTATTTCCATGGCGATGTGTAAATACATAGCCTTGAATGTTCCCTGGTATGGCATTACTATTTTGGATACCTTTTTGCACCTGTTTTTATCTGCATTTACAGATTCAAGCAGTAAAAGGAAAAAACTGACCAGATTTGGAATTGCAGAAAAGTAGCATATACAGTTAGTTAGTTATACAGTTTTATCAGGGCAAATTACGGCTGCGAGTCAAGATGCATCATGTAAAAACCTAGATGAGCAATTTCTGGATTATAATCACATAATGATGTCACCAGGTGGCTCAGAGAGTTCTACAATTTGAATTTGAAATATGAAGCATTAGTGAATTCATTGGATGAGTAATATTTGAGTAGTTATTTTTGGAAAATGTTATTCTAAAATTTGAAACCAGATCAGAAAGAGGGAAGCTAACATTTGAGCTCATTAATACAGACAAGGCAAGTTCATTTGTTTAGCACAATTTGTATACCATATTCAAAGTGCTTTACAGAATAAGAAAAACATTAAAATCACAATACAAACATAAATAATCATCATAAAATTGGCATTAAAGGTGCACTGTGTAACTTCTCTTGTAGGAGTACCACAAGGATTACAGTAAGGCATTAAATTTGCTTATTATCTACTTATTGGTGTTTTTTTAGATACGTTTAATAACATACTGTGAAAAATTCTAGGCAAAATCTCCCTTTTTCTTTTTTGAACCTGGATTTAAACATAATCAAAGTATGAATAAAATATGGGATCAAAATCAAAACAAAATCACAAGATCGTGCACACATGTTTTTACGTTTGGAATGGATAAAAAGTTAAAGGTGCATTGTGTAACTTCAGGTGGAGTGTCCATCAAATGCTTTTTTCCATGCACATGTTATTGCTTTATTTGGATTTTTTCACAGTTTGGTTTTAAACCTTTCAATCTTCATGAAGATCAAACAAGAGCAAGTTACAGGTCAAATCTATGGAGAGGCAACCCCGCTCACAGTCAGAATGCCTGTTTTTCTAGGTTTTTTTGAGCTATAAAGCCACCTGTAATTAAATAAATATGTTGAGCTGATTAAAGTCAGACTGTGGAACATTCCAGACAGCACAATGACATCTCCATACAAAACAAGCAGTTGCACAGTACACTTTTACATACTGGCAAGATACATTTTTTGAGGAGCTGTAGCCCCAAAAAGCAGTGCTACAGCAAAAATATTAAATTAAGTAAAATCAATAACAGTGAGAATAAAATTGGGAACTGGATTGCACAATTTATTATAAGCAAATAATGTCAAAATCTTGTCTCGTCTCGTTCTTGTAGATCCGGTCTAATCTCATCTTGAAATTGTATCTCATCCCATCCCTATAAAATACTATATTTTACAAAAGGTGCACTGCGCTACCTTTCTGATGGAGGGTCCGCTACATACTTGTCTCCGTGGAGATGTTACTGCTTGGTCTGAAATGTTCCACAATATGACATTAAACATATCTACCTTACATTTTTTCAGTTCAGGTAGTTTTAAAGCTCTAAAATACCTAGAAAAACAGGCTTTCTGACGATGAGTGGGGTCGCCTTTCCACAGATCTGACCTGTACCCTGTCTCATTTGGTCTTCATTAATACAGAAAGGTTTAATACCATACTGCGAAACATTCCAGTCGAAGTAATAACATCTCGATTGAGAAAAGCTTTTGACAGATCCTCCACCAGAAAAGTTACTCAATACACTTTTTACGAGCACTGTGGAATTATTGGATGTGTGTGGTCTCCCTTTAATTCTACAAGTTTTATGTGCGTGTGTGTTTGTTTTTTGCGGTGATGCACAATTTAGTTTTAGTACTTGATTTCTGTCGTACTGAGTGTCTAGTGAGTTGTCTGTCATCAACGGTACAAAAGTTGAGCTCTTGACAAACCTATAGTTGCAACACTTCTCAGCTTTGTTTACATTCAATCAATTGCAGACAGGCTAATGAGACTGTGCTGACACAACAGAGCAGGAGATGCACACAAACATTGGCAACACAACAGGTGAATTTGCCATGTCCAGATTTGTCGGTGTAATTGGGAAGTTGCGTATATTACCACGTGTGCTTTGGGGCAATCTGATGGAAATGTGGCTGGCCTTTTGCCTTGTATTGACAGTGTATCTCAGTGGGAGGCATAAAACATAACCATAACACAAAAGACGTTGGATGGTTAAGTTATATTGCTGAAATGAAAAATACACTGGGGAAAACATAAACACCAGTGTTGTCATAATATTGCAACGTCAAACTTTCAATACCATAATATTCTCTTTATCCATCTTTTGACTGTAGATTGTAAGTTTCAACACTCAAATACTTTCCTTCTTTGTAAAGAGAGTCTGATTAAGGTTATTTATCCCTCATAGCTTGAATTTGACCCATCCTTCAACTAGGGGTGTAAGAAAAAAATCCATTTAGTGATACATTGTGATACTTCATTGCACAATTCTCGAATTCGAATCTGAATAGATTTTTTATCTGAATTGATTTAAAAATATTTTTCACCAAAATTCATCAGTTACATTCACTGTTCTCATGATTAAAATAATAATATTAATAAATTGTTTTTCATTCATTTTTATCACCCATCATTGTTTTAGTATCGGGATATATTGAGATTTATCAAATTTTGACCTGCGTATCATGATATGTATCGTATCGTAAACTCAACGCAATGCACACCCCTACCTTCAACTAGTGTCCCCTGCCAGAGGACTGAGCTACTACTGATATAGCTATAGAAATTTTGTGTCACGATTGTCGTGGCTGAGATGATTACAATTAGTGATTATATCAAGATAATTCTGAAAGTTACTCACAGTTTTAAAGATGTTATGGATATGAACAATGGTCATTTGAATATTATGAATATGATTCCGTATTTAAAAAACCGTTATGGTGTTGTACTTTGTTAGTGAAAGTGAAAACAACAATGAAGTAAGAATAAAACATCATGGATAAGTAGCTTTTTTCCCCTAAATTCTGGCGATGACGATTATCACGATTTTGTAAAATGTTGCACCTCGACCGTGGGACTCATCTCATTGGTTGGGTTTGGGTTTTACTTATCGTTCAGGTTTTGGGTTGTTACGGGAAACTTGAGTTCACAGAGGAAACCCATCCAGACACTGGGAGAACATACAAACTCCGCACAGAAAGACCTGGTTGACCTTTAAAATGAACCCGGAACCATCACGCTGTGAAGCTTGAGTGCTAGTCACTGTAATTCCGAGACTACTTTATTATTTATTATTATAAGCATGTAAAAATAAGGGCTTGTTTGGTTTTGCTTCAATAATCTTATCCGATCACTCGTGCTAGTACGATTCAATAGAAATTAGTTGAAAACCCAGACTCCACCCCTTCACACATTTGACCTAGGGATGGGACAATAAACAGTATTATCATTTATTGTCATAAAAAGGTGCACAATAATCATTCATGATAGATTTTACATAATTGTGACAATCGCCAACAGAAATAATCGCCATTTTGTCATGAGAATGGTGTCTTCTATTACACTACTATAACAGCTGTGTAAATATGCAACTTATTCATAATATTAAAATTATTTCTCATATAAATGTCTCCATAACATTTTTAACTGTCAGCACCTTTAATTATTATAGCATTATAATTGTTAATTGCAGTTATTTTGGCCACGATATCCTGTTCCCTCCTGCCCACTCCTGAATACTATTTTTTTATATTATAGCAATACCAAAGGCTTTGCAATGCTAAAAGGAAAAAAAAAGTAGTATATATAGTAGTATATTCACAATCTTGTAAGCCTCCTTGAAATATCTTAAGAAATATCGAACAGTGAGATGCATATCATGGAAAATATTGTATCGAAGGATTTTGGTATTGTTACATCGCTAATCCCCTCCTGCCCCCTCATGTGCACCTCCTGTTCACCTTCTGCCCACCTCTTGCCAACTCCTGCCCTCTCCTGTCCCCCTCCTATCCTCCTCCTGTCCCGTCATGTCCCCTCCCGCTCCCTCCCGCTCCCTCCTGCTCCCTCCTGCACCCTCCTGCACAGTCCTCTTGAGCTGGTGTCTCTGGGATGTGGGGGATCTGTTGTTGACCTATGTGGCGCACGTTACTTAAGAGGATTGTGCCTTGGCTGAGCTGCTGATTCACTGTGTGTCATCATTGTTTTGCTTTGAGATGCAGAAAGAGATCCGTCAGGCTTCAGCACAAAATCGGCCACGATAACAAGAAAGACCGGCTCCCTACTTTGTTTCAAACGTCCATGTAATATGAATGACACTGTTCATTTGCATAATAAAGTTGTGCATTGAAGAGTCAACTTTTGTAACCTTTAGTTTTGTCATAACGGTGTGCCCTGATCTTTAGCGTAGTCAACGTAGTTTATGCATTTTTGAGATATCTTCTATTGTCCTGCATTCAGTGCCCACAACCTTCCTGTTTTCACCTATGACAGTAGTTCACTTGGTAGTTTTTGTCCATTGGCCCATAGGTTGGCAGTTCGATTCCAGCTTGTGTCCTTGGGCAAGATACTTAACCCACCTCACCCCAACTTGGTGCCATCCTTAATGTAGGTTATAATTTAAGGATGCTCTGCACAACTTTTCTGGTGGAGGGTCTGCTACCTGCTTACATGGAGATGGAGGATTTATTCATTACTGGTGTTTCTGTTGTTCAAAATGACATGAATTCCTTCTACAAGTAGACTCCATAGATCTGAATTATAATGTAGCATAGTGCTGTAACCTGTTTGTCTTCCTTGTGATAGATTAAGGCTGTATTATAGGGTTAATCTATACTGTGGAGCATGCTAAACAAAGCAATGCCATTTCCATGGAGACAAAGGTGACTGATCTCCACTGGAAATATTACACAGAGCACCTTTAACACAAAATGACAGAAAAAGCATAGCATAGCACGTCTTCTCTAAGTGATTGAAATGTAAACAAAGAGACTTGACCCAAGGTGCTCGTCTCAAACATGTGTCTGACAGCAGCTCGGAGGGAGTGTTGTTGTGATGGCGTGTCTGTGCCAGGCTCGTTTAGCCACTCTGGATTAGAGAAGATTACACTCAATCCTGCCAGTGCTACCCGTGATCCCACCTCACGTCACACTATATCCGGTTCTGGGATAATTTTAACTTTTCAGTCGTTTATTTAAAGATGGAAAAAAAGAAAAAGTTGGAACAAAAGGAAAAAAAAAGAATGTCTGGAGAATTTGACTACTGATCTTACAATGCAAAATCTGATACAGTACAAAACATGCTTTATTGCAATATCAATAGCAGGTTTAACTAATTTTCTAAATGATTTGTATACTACACATAAATACCTATGGCTATTAAAGGTCCTGTGTGACAGAAAATTGGCTATTGAGCTTTTAAGCCATGTTATTTTCAAAAAGTTACTAAATTGTGTTTTGTTTCACTCACACATGTTTCAAGGTCCAAATGCACGTAGTGGTACTTTTCAATTTAACAGCTACATTTACCTGTGTTTTGTTTCACTCACACATGTTTCAAGCTCAAAATGCATGTAGTGGTACTTTTCATTTTAACAGCTACATTTACCTGTTCAGTAGACGTTGTATAATCCAATTTGAAATGATCTAAAAGTATATGGAATTTAAAAACACAGTGGAGCACTGCATGTATCACCACTTGACATCAAAAGAGGGAAGAGTGTTTCCTGTTTGGCCTAGTTTACGCATTAAACATGTGTGCATGAAACAAAACACAACTCCAGGTCTGTTTTTGATGAGGAAACATTAAAATATATATCAGAAAATAGTATAACAAGGACCCTTTAAATCTAAACTTAACCATATAAAAGCTAAAAAGCAAGAATACTATAACAGTAGAAAAATATTTGCTTGGTCAGCATTTTTATCTGTATCTGCATCTGAATTGCTTGTTTTAATTTCACCTGATTAGATTAGGCCTTTCTAAACAATGTGACGTTTTTATTTTCTTCTTGATGCAAGCTGTGAATCCAGGCTATGCTATCTTAAGGCGTGACTTGTTTTGCTGCATAGTTCAAACATCATTTTGTATAGCATCTGACGCTAGCTCCTGGGGATGAGTTTGTCTGTGCACGCACTTGTCTCCGAACAGATCGAGAGCTGCCCTTTCTGCTATCAATAACATCAGCCTGGCAGCAGCTAAATCAGATATGTTAGCTTCTTGGGAAACTCCACTTTGGCAGATGGGTTCATGCACTTAATATCACTTTTTAACGCTTGGATTTAACTTGTGTTCTATGTGTGAATACATATGTTTCTCCATTTTCTAGACACATTCAAATTTGCCTGGATTTTAACTATCATAAATATCAATTAGTTTTACACCAATCAAAGGCTCTATCACAAGTGGCTAATTCTATTTTAGAGAGTTTATCAGGGACTTTTGTTGACTTTTTATTCATGTGTTATTGATGTCTATCTATCTATGGACATTTTGCACTAAGGCCACAAACATGACAGATTTCCATGGTAACAGACATTTAACGTTTTATCCCTCTATTAAAAAAAACATTTATTCAGTTTTTTAGTCAGTCAGTCAAATTTCACCCCTGTGCTTAGAGAAATGATATGTAGTCTGTTATTCATGTGTTATTGATGTCTATCTATGGACATTTTGCACTAATTTTCCATGGTAACATTTAACGTTTCATCCCTCTGACTAAAAAACTGAATAAATGGTTTTTAGTCAGTCAAATTTTACCCCTGTGCTCAGAGTATTGTCATATATAAAGAAGTAATGATATGTAGTCTGTGATCAGTGCTTTTATTTTTTTTATCAGTCGAAGCAATGAACATGTTTAATATTAATTACTTGCCTTAGCTCAGTAATAATCTTTGGGAAACATTGTTAATTAAATAGTGATTTAAGGACAAGTTATTCATAGATATATCGGGCCTTATGGATAGCTCAGATTGTTTTGTTTTAGCATGTTTTTATTATTTAGTCTTGATGAAGGCCTGTACATTCTCATTTGCAATACAGAAACTGCTCCATGTCAAGGGCAATTCCCACTCACAGATATCATCACACACAGGGCTGAACTCTTATTCATAATCACATGATGAATTGCAAAAACACAGAAAGTAATATTACTGCATATTACTGTGGTATTTAATTTACTATTGAAGCTATTAACATTGATTCATTTGAAATGTTTTGTTTGTTTGAATAATTACTGATATAAAAACAGTGACACCACATAGCACAGCAGTCATATGTCTTCATTATAGTTCTTTAGGCGGAGCTCATTAGCAGGACTTGACACAAAATTTTCCATAAATCACTGGGCTGCACAATTATTCTCTATGGATTTTAATTGTAATGTTAATGACCACATATTTGTGTATAAAACCTGCTGTTCCTATATAGTTTATAGTTTATAGTTTTTGCACTTTTGTCTGTCCATACTTTGTGTTTTTGTTTCTTGTTTGTGAATTGTGTTCACTTGCATATTATGATTCTGATTTTGATTAACCCTATATTACTTCAATACCAGATATTTCTTATTTCATATTCTCTGAAAGTTCATTGTGTAACTTTTCTGGTGGAGGGTCTTGTGAGGGTGCTTGTCTCTATGGAGATGTTATTATCTTTGTCTGAAATGTTCCACAGTATGCCATTAAACAGATCTACCTTACATTTATTCAGTTATGTGTGGTTTTATTGCTCTAAACTACCTATAAAAACAGGCATTCTGACTGTGAGTGGGTCGCCTCTCCACAGATCTGACCTGTATCTTGGTCTGGTTTGAATTCCATGAAGATAGAAAGGTTTAAAACCAAACTGTGAAACTTTTGAGACAAAGCAATAACATCTCCATGGAGAAAAGCATCTGACGGACCCTCCACCAGACAAGTTACTCAATGCACCTTTGAATGTACGCTGTAAAAGTGCAAATCTAATACATTTATACTTGTCAATGAAATTTAAATTTGATATTAAAAATGTTCCAAGTTATAGCATTTTAATTGTTGGAGATATTGTCCTAACCCTCTAGTTAACCCTGTTCTCTTTTCTTATAGGACGGCTTGGATGCGCTGGTATATGACCTGGACTTCCCTGCCCTGAGGAAAAACAAGAGCATTGACAATTTCTTGAATAGATGTAAGTAGTGCCCACTCCTCCGCCTTCCCCATTTGTGCCAGCGCTCTGTGGGCCCTGTGAACCACGCGGGCACAGAGGAGAGAGAGGGTTTTTGGGTCAGCGCTTCAGTGTGCGCTCGGACACAATGGCTGTCTGCTGCCCAGTGTCCCCAACAAAGAGTCTTTCACAGAGGCCTGGTGACCCATATGATGTCCATCGTGAGGCTTCCCTGTTGAGCTGTGCCCACAAACCTACAGATACACAGATGCAATTTTATTTATATTTTTTATAATGGCTAGGGCTACATGATATTGGACAATTTTGTGATATGTGACATGGCTGGGGTATAATTATTATTTACTTTTGACTCACTCATTTCAGTTTTAGCAAAACTCTGTTAAAATGAAAAAAACAAAACACAGATGACACAAAATCAGGACAAATTGAGGTTAATTTTCATCTTATTAAGATTATATATTTTTTTAGTAGACTGAGATGAAGCTAAAGAGTCTGGTTAAAGAGTCTGGTTTCAGGAATGTACTAGCCACCTTGAAAACCATCAAATGGAGGATAAGAGGTTCAAATCTGCCTTGTGTATGGTTGATTGAAAGTTACACAGAGGGTCATTTGCACTACAGTCTGTACAAAGAGTGTGCCACTGGTTCACTGTGCTAACTTCGTAATATAATTGAAGTCAGTATAATTAAGTACCATATTAAATTGCAACTGACCTCTAGGAACAACATCTGTAAATAGAAATGAGATGTTTTTAAGGTATGTACCGTGGTATTAAAATGCCACAGTATCAATGCTGAAGGATGGGCTCCCTGGCGGTATTGACAGAGCAGTACTTTTCACAGCCTTGTTTCCCACTATAGGTCTATAACATCACAAATGTAAATAATCAAGAAGCAGAAGGTTTAAGTCTATCCTAGGATTTAAAGGTTACTTGTTTATACAAGTAAACCGCTTTTTTAGAAGAACTAAGAAGTCCCACATTTTGTTAATAAAATGCTGTAGTGTCTGTAAATCAGAGAATGGTAGTGTTAACTACACTAATACTCAAGTTCCTTGAATTTCCAAATACTCTTTAGCCACCAGTGAATATTTCTTTTATGGATTATGTATGTACCCTTAACAGATATGTTGCTCAAGCAACTCAACTAAACAAAAAATGATGGTCAAGATTATATAGACATTTCATACCACCCTATACCCACCTGTAAGTAAAAATATTAAACACACACACCAAACCTAAGCCACCTAACCCCTGTGGCTAAAACTGCCATTGCACATCTCCTCAATTACTTTTGCTACACTTCCCTTGTGTGTCTCTTCCAACTGACTGAAATGCACTGATGGATATGGACTAATGGATGGGTCTTGTGAGTCCTCAGTGGGCTGCACTGCCCCCAGGAAATCCTATCTCTGTACTATTATCTTTACACCTGGATTAGGACTACAAGAGGAATCAAATCAAAATTACAATTTAAGTGGATGCAATTAGCCAATCACAATGGCTGCAATTTTTAGTAATACAGTGTACCAAAACTTTCTCAAACAACAACACCTCCAGTCTTCTGCATGAAAAAGCTGATTAGATCTGTGCGTGTGTGAATATTTCAAATGTATTGCATGAATGTATTGCAGTTTCTTTTCTCCAAACAAGTAACACAGTTATAGCTCTCACAAAATAATTCAGTAAAATATAAAAAAAAAATGCTCAATACAATATATCAATACAGCAGTCTGTGATATCGGTACTGTATCATCAGATTAAACAATATGATTTATCGATATTTCAGTACTTTTGCACACCCCTAATGACAGGCCTTTTAAAATAGACTCACAAAATTCTCTGTTCAAATCTGTGCCTATTTTTGAGCATTTTATGTCACTTGGGACTAGTTTGATTTGAAAAGGATCCCTAGAGTAAGTAAATTCGCTGAACAGAGACTGAACTGTCCCCTGAGGGAAGCAGAGTCAGGAGGGAGGAGGTTCTCAGAGTTTAAAGTGATATCTCAGGTTTCATGGTCTATTGCACATTTGCACTGCAGCATTACATCACCACATTATCGCTGCGTTAGCTTTCATAAACGAGAGCATCAAAGATACACAGGCCTGCGGTGGTGGCAAAAAATATGTATTTTCATTTATAGGGTTAGACAGGGAAAGATTTGTTCAGACAAGTATATAAAAATACATCAAATAAAATTGTAGACCATGATATGACATTATTGTCATATGGTCTTTTTACCAAAAATGCCTGCGAATTCATGTTATGAATAGACTTGCCTCTCCATAGAGCTCACTTATAACTTGGCTTTAATGCCATACTGTGGAACATTTCAGTAAAAGCAATAGCATCTACATAGAGACAAGCTGGTGGCCAGCTTTCTACCAGAAAAGTTATATAGTGCATCTTTAAATTATTTCTAAGCACCACTCAGAAGCTCAATACATCACATCCAATTAAATATTCCGATTTAAAGTATTTATAATTAGAGGGGAAAAAAACAAATACTACACAGCCATTCCCAGATCTTTAGCCACCTAAGGTTTTATTAATCCAAAATGCATTTAACTGTATAATTAACTGTAATAATAAACTGTAAAATGAATTGTTTATTCACAGTATCTCTGTATTTTTTCAGATAAAGACACAATTAGTAAAATACGGGATCTGCGCATGAAAGCAGAGGACTATGAAGTTGTCAAAGTCATTGGAAGAGGAGCTTTTGGGGAGGTCCAGTTGGTAAGATCAAACCCAATACACTAAAAATACAGCAATATAGTAAAGATATATTAAATATTTTTTATCAGAAACATACGTGAAGTTGTGTTTTGTTTTTGTGTAATATAAACACCTTTAAGCTATTGTCCAGCACTAATGTAACTTTATTTTTCTGTTGTTTTGCAGGTCAGACACAGGGCTACATGTAAAGTCTATGCCATGAAGCTCCTTAGTAAATTTGAGATGATCAAGAGGTCAGACTCGGCGTTCTTCTGGGAGGAGAGGGACATCATGGCCTTTGCTAATAGTTCCTGGGTAGTGCAGGTAATGTGGACTTGACTCACGTATAATTCTTTTTTTCTTTTTTATTTTTTTTAAGATATCTCCTTCTTAATGTGTTGATTTAATAATTACCAGGAACCAGAAAAAAACAACTTAAGATTGTAAATTATTTCTGTAAAAGAGTAACATTTTGGCAATAATTAACTATTTAGTTCTAGTAGCTATCTGTAGGGCTCCTTTAGTAATCATAATGCATTGGAAAAAATATATTTTGGAGTAGTATTCAGCATATCAATTTTTTTATTTTATTTACACTGTCTTAACCTTAATTCCTGCGTTATTGTTTTGACATAAGTTAATTTTCTGGGTGGAAAGTCTGTCATACGCTTTTCTCTATGAAGATGGTATTGCTTTGTCTGAAATGTTGCATATTATGGCATTAAAACTCAGTTGTTCTTGAGCTATAAAGCCATCTATAATTTAAAAAAAAGAAAGGTAGAGCTGATGTCATACTGTGGAACATTTCAGGTAGAGCAATGACATCTCCATAGAAACAAGATGACAGACGCCCAGCCAAAAAGTTAGATAGTGTCCCTATAATGGACATTTAATTATTTTCAAGTATTGTCCAATTATCTCTAAACCTATGTTCAAATCCTATGTATATATGTATCTTTGGTCTGAACGTTTTCATTATTGTATCTTACGTTGTTTTCCTTTTTTGCAGCTCTTTTTTGCTTTTCAAGACGACCGCTACCTCTACATGGTGATGGAGTACATGCCCGGTGGAGATCTGGTGAATTTAATGAGCAATTATGACGTCCCTGAGAAATGGGCGAGGTTTTACACGGCGGAGGTGGTGCTGGCCCTGGACGGGATTCACTCCATGGGGTTCATTCACAGGTAAAGTACTTCTTAAGGTGGGTTCAGGGAGGGCATCTGATATAAAATAAACCCATTAGAAGGAGCATTGCAAAGATGATGCACATTTTACCAATACAGCTCTTAATATTTGATCTTATGTATAGAAAAATATAAGAATCCTGCTGTTAACAATATTGGCCTTACCTTGTATATATGTTATTGTGATACTTTTCAAAATAAAAGCAAAACAACAATTAATAAGCAAAATGTGCTGTTCCACCTTGTGATATCATGTAGTTCAAAGCTGTTTTCAAGTTAGCAGCTTCATATTACCTTTTATTCAGTAGAAATTGGCAATTACGGGTCTCAAATCATCCAAGTGTTGTTGAAAGAAGTTGTCTCTGTGTATGTTTTTGACGAGGAAACATCTTTATGACATAACAGCTTATCAAAATCTTGTAAATACAGTTATATAGTGTAGTTTGAGGTTACTGACCATGCTATAAAAATATCGCAGTTGCATTTAAATGAGTAGGTTTACAGTCATCATCATTTTAGAGCCTTGACGATTAGCCCTCTGACATCCTAGCATTGGTATTTTACAGTTTAGTGGTACCATTGTTCACTTGTTTTTTTCTTTTTTCCTTTCCAGAGATGTCAAGCCAGATAATATGTTGCTAGACAAAACAGGCCATTTAAAACTCGCAGACTTCGGGACCTGTATGAAAATGAACAAGGTACCGCGCCAAAACGGCAAAACAAACCCAATGAGAATTAGTATTAATGGTGCATGGTGTAGCTTTTCTGGTGGAGGGTCCGGCAAATGCTTTTCGTTCAGAATGTTTCACAGTATGGTACTAAACCTCTTTGTCTTAGGTTCTATCTAAGGTAGAGCTTTTTAATGTCATACTGTGGAACATTCCAGGCAGAGCAGTGACGATAAGGCGACTGTGGAACATTCCAGGTAGAGCAGTGACGCTAAGTCGATGGACCCCCTACCAAAAAGTTACACAGTGCACCTTTAAGCGTCTAACTGAATTACTTCCGTTGTAGGACGGAATGGTACGATGTGATACGGCGGTGGGCACTCCAGATTACATTTCGCCGGAGGTACTGAAATCCCAGGGAGGAGACGGCTACTACGGCAGAGAGTGCGACTGGTGGTCCGTGGGGGTCTTCCTGTATGAAATGCTTGTTGGTAAGTTTCACAGTAGAATATGCCTACGTAGGTTTGTCACAATAAACATTTTGAGGCATAATGAATCTCTACAGAGGAATAGAATGGTATTAAATAGACAATATCATTAAAAAGTCTGAGTTGAATGAACTAGTAATTCGCCATAAAAGTTAGTTATTCAACCCTCTAAAGCTTAAATCTAATCGTGTTGCAACAAAAGTAACAAAAATCTCCTAACTCTTACAAACAAAATTTACAAGCGGTAAATATTGAGCACCAAAATATATTGTACCAGCTTTTGATTATTGAATGATAAGTCGGTATAGTAATTTATAGGCCTATACTTAAATTTGGATGCACCCTCCCCTCTCATTCAATATTTTTTCTTTGTGTTGTACAACTTACATATACATTTTAGATACTAGCCCATCTCAAAAAATATCTAAAATTATGGCAAAGGCAAGTTAAAGAAATCTGTTTCTTTGCTTCAAGTTGTTAATCACTTTGGCACAGTCCATTCTGAAAACATACGGATAGCAACGCAAACTTATCAAGGAGGCAGTGCTAGTTATTAATGTTAAATCATATGAATGAACATAACATTTTGCATACATTTGACTAACTTTGTGCTGCTGGTCTGTTTATTTCTAAAATTGTATCTATTGGCCTGGAACATTTCTTATTTAAAAGGACATTCTACAAAGCCATGGGGTGGGATTGGAGCAGCCAAAATGCCATTAGTGATGAATAAGACTGTAATTTTATTGGACCCGGGTGTAGAGTTATGACATAATGCTTTTTATTTAGCTTGACCATGTACAACATGGTAAGACCCTGGCCCCTATTATGCATTGTTTTATTGATGAATGGTCTGAAGAAGGAACCTTTATTTAGACCATGACTCTTCGCTTGGCTTTTTGAGTTATAAAACACCAGTTGTTAAATAAATGCAAGGTAGAGCTGTTTAATACAGTGGAACATTGAAGGCAGAACAATGACGTATCCATATAAATAAGCAATAAAGTGACAGACCCCCTACCAAGAAGTCAGACAATGCACCTTTTAAGTTGCAACTTTAAAGAACCTTTATTTAGACCACGATTCTTTACGTAGCTCATGTGCTTTCTCTAATATTAAATTAAATTGTAGGAAAATTGGCCAAATATGAGCAAGATTCATAATAATATTGAAATATCTATTGGAATATTGAGTATTTCATACTGTTTGTAAACAGAACTTCTTCTTCTTCGAACCCAATTTGCCACAGGTTTTCCAACTGCACATGCCCAGGCACTTTGCTACAGTAACCCGTACAACAAATACAATTTGCGAGATTATATATAAACTGTTTTACTGAACAATGCTTGTTTGGCCAAATATGAGCAAGATTCATGATAATATTGAAATATCTATTGGAATATTGAGTATTTCATGAATACTGTTTGTAAACAGAACTTCTTGTAACCTAACCCAGGTTTTCCAACTGCACATGCCCAGCCACTTTGCTACAGTAACCGTACAACAAATCCAATTTGCGAGATTATATATAAACTTGCTTGGGAGAATTATGTATTTAAACCATTGCTAAATGTTAGAAAGCAATGCAGAGAAAAGTCCGACTTCATAAGTAACACAGCTAACTGTACTGAATAAATGCTAGATAGATGTGTTAAATGTCATAGCATAGAGACAAGCAGGTGACTGACAATCCACTAGAAAAGTTACAAATCAGTCAACAGTGACTGGTTTATTTTATATGTCCGTATGTTGGCTTTCATGCATTTTTTTTTACCTTCTATATAATGGTTCGTACGAGGGTTCAACATGTGTATTTAAACCATTGCTAAATGTTAGAAAGCAATGGCAAAAGCAAAAGGGTTCAACATAATTTTTCTGCTGTTTTATGGTTAATAGCACAGTCCTTTCATGTTTGTGTGATACTTGAACTAAGGGCTTTTTGTTTTGTTCTTCCCCTTGTGTGCAGGTGATACTCCGTTCTATGCAGACTCTCTGGTCGGCACCTACAGCAAAATCATGAACCACAAAAACGCCCTCACGTTTCCAGATGACAGCGACATCTCCAACGATGCCAAGAATCTGATCTGCGCTTTTCTGACTGACAGGTCCAAAAATACCCCCGATAATAGCCCTGATAATAGGCCTGATAATAGCCCCCATAGCCTTATCTTGAGACCCTCTCTTAGTTTGAGCAGTGCTTGTTTCGTGGCACGGAAGGAATCTTAATAGAAACGCTCAGCTGTTTTTCTACTCAGATAAAACTTGGGCAGGACCTAGTGTTCAAATGGATGGAAGCTGATTTGTTTTTCTGTACCTTTTATAGGGAAGTTCGGTTGGGGCGCAATGGTGTGGATGAAATCAAGAGACATCCGTTTTTTAAGAATGACCAGTGGACATGGGAGAACATAAGGGAGAGTGAGTATTTTTAGCTCTCAGTTAAAGGGCTCATGTAATCCTATTTTCTGATGTAATATTGTTTCCTCATCAAGAACAGATCTAGTGTTTTGTTTCATTCACACATGTTTTAACACACGAGTCCTGCATATTTTGACACTCTGGTCCATCTTGTGATGTCATGTGGTAATACAGGAAGAGCTCCACTGTGTTTTTAAAGTCCATGCACATCCAGTAAAATAATTTGGTTAGTTTCAGCCCTGGAACTGTGAATTTGTACTGAACAAAAGGTAAAAGGACTGTCTACTTGAATATGACTGTTTCATGACATCACAAGGTGGAATGGAGTATTTTGAGCTTTGGAAATACAGGCAGACTTATAATAAAGGATTACTCAGCCTACAACATTCTAACATATCTTAAAGTGTAATATATTGTGTAATATATAATATAGAAAACCATAGAGTGGTAAAAATTGAGAAACCCAAAATGTCAAACCCAAACATCTGTGACCACTAAGAGTGTTTACATGTTAAATGTAGCTTTAAAGCGCCCACATTGCCTTGCTGTTCTCTGCTAAGATAAGTAGTAGGGCGCTACCCTCACAGTAATTATCTTTTTTATTATGAAATAAAGAAAGTAAATCTGCAATTTAAGAAATGCAAGATGAATATGTTTAATGCCATATGGAACATTCCAGGCAAAACGGCAACATCTCTGTGGAGTCCAGAAATGTTTCACCGAGTTTTCTTAAAAAAACATACAAATTTGATCTGAGCAAACAGTAGGTCATATTTAGCACATCTGTCCTCATTTGACAGTGGACTTGTATTGTTTTGCCCTGAATCCTGTTTCCATTTGACCTACTGCAGACAGTTGCAGGAAATGTGTGCTGATATACAGCCAGTTTTGGACCACTTGGGGTCATATTCGGTCTTTTTGTGAATGAAATATCTTAAAAATGTCAACTTATTATTCATGAGGGAGAACAGAGAGAATAGACTCGATACTTAATACAAAACACTCTTCATTTAGATAGAATGTGCTTTTCAACATTAAATCCTAGTACTTTCATTTAAATTTCCACATGGTCTTATATGTGTGTCATCTATAAGATTTTTAGCATTAAGACCTGTTCAAATTAATATCTCATTTCATTTCTAGTTTTAGCATTGATTAGTATCTGATTTTTGATACTTTTGACAACCCTGTAATGCGAGAGATAGTCTAAGATGTGTGGTTTATATTAAGGTCTAAATCCGGCTCAGTGTACAGAGGTCTTTGGTTTATATTTAATACATCAGCCTGCTAATGTCAGCATTTCACTGTGTCACTGTTCAACACCTGCTGTGCTTACAACAATAGCTTCTACTTTCATGTGATGTATTTTGAGTTTACTTAAAATGTTTTGTCTCTAGTTATAAATGTTTGTGGCTCTGACAGTTGGTTTATTTCACACAGCATGATGGATACACAATGATTTATTAAGTGTAAAGATAAAACTAAAAGAACAAAAAAGTGGATATAACATGTGGAAAAGTATATTTAGGAATGTATTATCTTCTCTTGTTATCTTTGTAAGCGGTGATTGTACAAGCTTTATGAAACTATTAAGGACAAAATAAAATCAAGACTAAAATCGAAATACAAAATATACAACATGAACTCAGGCACAGTACTGCAAACTACAAAACCAAGCAGTGCAAATAAATCAATATTGTTAAAGGCACTGTGTTTTTTCCCATATGTATGAGAGATATTTTTTCTTGAGGTCAAAATAAGTCAGCTATGCATTGTCTGTGTCTAATTATAAAGCTACATTTTTGAAAAAGGCTTTTGAACTCCTTGCGGTGAATAATTAGTAAGCTTGGAATGCATGGGGTAAGCGGGGTCACAGCAGGATAAAACTGAACCACTGTAAACCGTTTAAAATCTACTCGATTAAAACATGAATAGGTCAAAGTAAGAGTCATGTGTCCCTAACCCTGTCCGTGATCGTTCACAGCGGCTGCTCCGGTCGTACCAGAGCTGAGCAGTGACATCGACACCAGTAACTTTGACGACATCGAAGAGGATCGAGGAGAAGAGGAGACCTTCCCTATCCCCAAGGCCTTTGTGGGCAACCAGCTCCCATTCGTCGGCTTCACTTACTACAGCAGCCAGCAGTAAGTCTCCCCATTTATTCTGTTTTGTCCTTTAAATTAGCCGTATTAAATATATTTTTGGTCTTGGCATTTAAATTTTGGAGGTGTATCTGCAAAAATATTCATATCAGTATTCAATGAAATATCAAACATTGGTCCTTCTCACTCTGTTCCACCTTGTGAACTCCATACACCTTCACTAGAATCATTAGGATAGTTTTACACCCAGAATTACCAGTCTCTGCTTAACTAAAGATAACATGTAGCTGTTAACTACTAATCTACTGCTTGACATCACAACGTGGAGTATTTTGAGCTTTAGAGTTTAGACAGACTAATAATAAAGATTTAAAATGTGTGAATGAAACAAAATTGAACTCCAGAAATGTTTTTGAGGAAGTAACAACATTATGACATGACTTAAAGGTCAGAAAGAGTCAGTTTTGTGTAATATTGGACCTTTAAAGTAAAACCTATGTAAACTGTACTGTAGTAAACTATTCAAAAAAGATGTACTATGTCCTTCTGCTTAAAACTCATTATGTATATGCCCTTAAAGTTGTGTTTCCAGATTTTATTCTTGTAATTGAATGTACTATATTGCTGCGCTTTTTGGAGCACTGCTTGTCCTCTACATCCAATTATTTTGTCAATCACACACACCCAAAAAATCAGGCTTGTAAATACTAGCAAAGTGTCAAGTGCTTTGTGACAGCTAAGAACCACTTACATAGACTTAATACCTGCCTTCCCCGATTCAGTTTGAAAACGTATCACTCCAATTTCAAGTAAAAATAAGAATATTGCAGAGAATTTTGATTTCACGTTACAAACTTTAACTTTAATCTCCAAAGTGTAATGACATAATACAAAAATCTAAACAATAACGAGTTTTTAAACTGTCTTTTCAGCCTATTACGCAGCCCCTCCAGCACTAAAACCACTGATAAACGCAGCAGCACCACGAAGGAAGACAAGAGCCATGTGAGTCAAATTTCTCTTCTCTCTCTCTCGCCCTTTACTTTGTTTAGTATTAATTCACTTTTTCATGTTGCAGCTTGAAAACCTGCAGAAAAGGATCTACCAGCTGGAGGAGCAGCTGCACAGTGAGATGCAGCTCAAGGATGAGTTGGAGCAGAACTGCAGGTACGAGGCCAGGACATGGACATGATACTCAAACAAGATGCAAATGGGCACAGTGGCATTAAAGCAACGCACAAATAAAGTTATTTTTATCTTCTTGGAAATGTTGATGCTTTAAAAATGATGTAGAATCCAGGATATATCTACGCAAAAAATATACAAGTTAAAAAGGATTCTTTGGCGAAAAAGGGGACATGATAAAAGCTCTCATAACTTTTACTTATTACTGTGCATCTGACCCAAACTGCACTCGAAAGATGTGTGCTCTGAATGTAATAAACAACTAAAATGTGTATAGGTAACTTTTTCTTTTAGCTTTTATGGCAATGTTAAGTATTCCTACATATTTAGACAATCTCTCTCTGGAGGTCTAATTATTGACCCACTTTATGATGTCATAAGATTGTACAGTACAAGAAAACTTGGCCAAAATTTAAGATGTAAACCCTTAAATCTATTAGAAGATGACTTAAAAGTAGTGAAATTATCTGTCCATGCAGCAAGATAATTTCACTTAACAAGTTATCTTATGATAAAATGCCTCTAGACTAGAATGAAGAAGTCTCAGAACTAGTAAGATAGATAATAAATCTGAAAACGATATGAATAATCTGATATAGATTTGAAAATCTTGGCCAGATCTGAGAAATTTGCAGTGTAATCCAACTTTCCAGCTTGTTTTTGTTTGCCTTTTACTCCTCGGTTCACCTGCAGTCCTTACGCCCTCTGCTGGCAATCACAAAAAATGACTTCATTCATTCAGACATTCATACATTCATTCATACATGAGAAAGGTTGTCAATGTGTCTTGCCTAAGGGAACAATAATTAGGAAGGATTAGGAAGATGAAAGTTGAACCACTTCCCTTTCATTTTCAAAACAATCTTCTTTGGGTTGCTGCCTTCCAACACACAGTACTTGAATGTATGATGTAAGTATGATGTAAGTGCTAAAGTAATATTCTTTTTGCCCTCTTCAGGACCACAAATACCAAGATGGAGAAGATCTTGAAAGAACTGGATGAAGAGGTAACACAAATGATCAGTTATGTATTTGGTCACCATAAACAACAGCCAAGTATTGATTCGGAAGGAAATATCTAAATATAATTGTGTTTAGTTTTATTATTATCATCATTATTTGTTTACATTAATTTACAGTTTAGTTGATGGGGAAAGCATTAAAATATGCCCCCCAAACCTAATAAAAGAATCCCATGCTTCAGAATATGTCCGTAGATGCCTTTGCGATACAGGGACTTGATGTTTATTGTGAAGGTTGTGTTCCTTATCTTTACAAGGAAATTATCCGCTGAATTGGAGCAGTAAACTGGAACAGTAAAATATCAGATAATGTGATGTAAAGCAATATTTGTGATTTGCTAATAGTGACTTTTTCCATTTTTTTCACTTTATTGATCACTGTTTTAGCCCTAATTGCCACATTCCTGTTTCCATCACTAGATGAACCTGAGAAAGAGTGCAGAGGGCAGCATGTCTCTCCTGGAGAAAGAGAAGATGATGGCTCAGCACAGGCTCACAGAAGCTCAGAGGAAGGCCGACCAGGAGGCGGAGAAGAGACGCAACCTGGAGAACGAAGGTACGGATCTGAATTAATCTTCTCAAAAGTAGTGAAAATCAGATACTGATCAATACTTAAGCTAGTATCGAAACTAGATACTCCTTTGAGCAGTTATCGATACTAAAAAAAGAAAACGGAACATTCACAAGACAAAATTAACCTTTCTTGAAGAGTTTTAGAATGGAGCTATATCAGCCTACCTAATATAATATTATCACTCTTTTATTATCTTAACTTTGTCATATAATTTTTTTATACGACTATATTACTATTACTATCTGGGTAACTATTTTTTAAAGCTAATATTAACAGATTGTGTGCATTTATTATTGTATTGATGCTTTCAGAGTTGTAAAATGTTGATTTTTGAATTCAAATCTGTGTTTTAGTTTCAACATTAAAGGAGCAGCTTGAAGACATGAGGAAAATCAGTCAGAACTCCCAGGCTTCAAATGACAAGATCGCTCAGCTACAAAACCAGGTATGGAGACGCATTGTGTAACTTCTCTGGGGGAATGTGTGTCTCCATGGAGGTGTTGCTTTGTCTGGAATATTTCACAGTTTGGTATTAAACCTTTCTATCTTCACGGAGACCAAACCAGACCAGATTACAGGTCAGATCTGTGGTGACACAACCCTGCTCAGAGTCAGAATGTGTGTTTTTCCATTTTTTTAGCGGTAAAACCACCTGTAATTGAATAAATGATGAGTAATAGTAATAATATAATAATGTAATTCTGTGAAGCATTCCAGGCAGAGCAATGACGTAGAAACAAGCAGGTAATGGACCCCACACCAAAAAGTTATAGCACCTTTAAATATACCCACCCCTGTTGTTTCAATAATACTACTAGTGCAACTTTTACTGACTATAATAAACCATTCTGAATACAGTTTTATAGTGAGCAATGCCCTGTAATCCAGTGATTATGGACAACAAGTCATAGGGGTGTGTTCATATTAAGTCTTTCTGTGTTACCATAAATAGGCTTAATCATTAGAAAGAAGATTGAGCTATTTTACCAAAACCTTAATCCAAAGTTTATTTCGTCATATTGAACAATGAGGATTTTCAATTGTATTTTATTTTGTCTTATTAAAAACTTTCAAAAGCAAAGGCATTGCTCGGGTTACTGATCAGGGGGCGCGGCAAAAGGCCACAAGATCTCGTGAGACTAAATCAAAATATGAAATCAAAGAAAAAAATGGTGAGGCTAAAAAAGAAAACCGAATTGTGGAATGTATATATCAGGAATCATTTTTAAATCTCATGTTTTGTCTCGCTCCATGGACCCAATCTCATATCTCGTTTCATCTTGTGGAAACTGTCTCGTCCCACCCACGCATTTGACCCAAACTGCACTGTGCCTGAAATGCAAATACTCAGTTTAAAATCCTGAAGAATGCATCCATCAGTTTACATAATAAATACAAGTTAAATGCCATAAAAGCTAAAAGAGAATGTTAGTTTTACACAATGTGAAGCAGTGCTATGTATTTAGTCAATCTCCCTCTAGAGCTCCAAACATTTTTCTACTTTGTGGTGTCAGAAGGTGGTTATCCAAGTATTTTCTTGCTTTAGTCCTCAGTTCACCAGCAGAAGTCCTTACGCCCTCTACTCGCAATCATAAGAAGCTGTAAACAATACACACATTTCATTGTTTACACATTTTCCATAAACAATTGCTACATTTCTTCCTCCAAACTTTCAGTAAATGGGGTGGTTTGGCACAGAGGTCATAGGATTGGCTGTAGAGCTTTTGATCGCAGAGCATTTCAGAGTTCCCCCGGTTCATGCAGGGGTGTAAATCTGGATATAATGTGGCTCCAGTCAATTCAAATTAAATTATTTAATCTTGATCTCAACTCAGATTGACTCAAATTGAACCATTGCTATGACAAATAATTCTTAAATGGTTGCAAACATCTCTAAAACTTGTCCCGTCTCCCAGCTGGAGGAGGCCAACGACCTTCTTCGAGCGGAGTCGGACACGGCGGCGCGTCTGAGGAAGAATCAGTCTGAGATGGCGAAGTCCATGAGTCAGCTGGAGAGCATGAACCGAGAGCTGCAGGAGCGCGTGAGGGCGGCCGACGGAGACAAGGCCCAACTGGAGAAGGATGTGCTGGTCCTTCAGAGCTCACTGGAGTCAGAGAGGAGGAACTACAGCCAGGGCTCCGAGGAGATTCACGAACTGCAAGGTGAGTGGCTAGCCCTCATAGTCTGCATATAGAAATGAACATAGTTAACCCGCTAGCAGCATACACTCTACTTGATCCTGGGGTTTCATTTCTCAATTTTGTTCATAAATAAATTCCTACTTTCCTCCAAAATTTCCCCTATAACTGCAGACCTCATTGAGCTTCATTTGACTGGAGCCGAAAGCTTTGCATTACATTTGCATTACATTTTGAAGCATTATTTATAGCTACAGAAAAATGGAAAAATTGATTTAAACTTGTATCTAATATATCTAAGTTCATTTTTCTTATTATAAATTAAATCTCACAAATTTATTACACTAGTGCAATTGCAAAATGTGAAAAAGTGTATTTATCATTTGACTAAGAGTATTGTGTTTTGGCAGCTGACTAACTGAAAGCCAAACTCAGATTGTAAATACGTAATTTTTTTCTTGCGAAACGCTCAAGTGTTAAGTTTTGTTTTTCATTAAGCACATTGCACAATAACATTACTGTAAAAGTTAGTTATGTTTTCAAAAAATTATATTTTTTGATCTATGCTGATTTTGTAATTACGTTTTTAGCACGGATGGCCGGGCTAGTAGAGGACAACAAAAACTTGAAGCTCAGTTTGTCTAAAGTGGAATCTGATCGCAAACATGCTCAGGAGAGGTGCAACCATTTGGAAAAGGTAAGAAACCACTTCATTTAATCATCAGTTATGAAAAACACCATCATTTATTCATCGTGGTCTGGTGATGTTTTGTGCAGGAGAAGAACAACCTGGAGATAGACCTGAACTACAAACTGAAGACTCTGCAGCAGCGTCTGGAGCAGGAGCAGACGGAGCACAGAGTCACACGGGCCCAGCTCACGGACAAATACGAGTCCATCGAAGAGGCAAAGTCTGCAGCCATGAGCGGTACGCTAGCCCAATACCCCAATACTTCATTGTGTGATATGTGGTTTTACAGTTTGGACCGTGTGTATTCCTGTTTGAAGTAATACACATTCTCCACCTAAAACATAATATTAGCTTATTTACTCCTACGGAACTCAACATTACCACCCACTTCTAAGTCCACTCTGGTTCCTAAAGTAAATTTCCCATTCAATTTTCATACACAGAAAAATGTATATATTTAGAGTTCAAAGGCATTGCGGGGGCTGACGGCTAATGTGAACTAATGCGAAAGATGAGACAAAATCTTTTTAAGTTTTAGAAACAGATTTTTAATAAAATTATATCTTGTGATCATTAGTTACCACAAAACTGATTAGCCTTGAGCAAGCTTTCAAACTTTTAAGATGATGTTTGCGAAAGTCTATGAGGAAAAATGAAACTTCCCATTTTTGTTTTTGTCGAGCTCCATAGTGAAAAACCTCTATTGCAGCGTCAACCTTTTTAATGTACACATTTTCTGATGGTTCATGGGAAAAATGAATGAGGATGTAAATATTTTAGTCTCTGCATAATCTAGTTCTGTGTTCATACATATTTTTAGATTCTTTATGCTTTAGTGGTGGTTTTCAGATTACAGAATGTGATGTTCCCAGATGGTCAGGGCAAGAAACTCATGTGATAATATTATAAGAAATATGTAAAAGGTAATGAACCATTTCTATTAGTGGCTTGACTCTAGAATTCACCATATTACAACAAAAATCTCCATTTTAAATACTGAGGCAGTTACAATTAATATTAAAAATGATAGGCCTCTACCACAGAATGTTATGATGCCATCTGAAACTGAGCACTTAGATGATCGTCCTTCAGTGTTTTTATAATCTTGGATGTTCTTGGTGTTGCAGCCGTGCAGCAGAAGATGTCTGAGGAGAACGGGGCGAGGATGCGAGCGGAGAGTCGCGTGGTGGAGGTGGAGAAACAGTGCTCCATGCTGGAGTTTGACCTGAAGCAGTCGGTCCAGAAGATGGAGCAACTCATGAAGCAGAAGGAACGCTTGGAAGATGAGGTGGGTGGAGATGCTCTCATAAGTTATGCATGTTACAGGAGATTCAATACAGCACGATATCACTTTTACTCCTAAAATTATAACATGGACTTAACACTTTTGACAACTTTAAACCAATACACTATCATTAGCATCTACTATAATAATTTTACACATAATAATATTCCTATTATTAGCATCTAGCATAGTTTTCAGATGTTCTTACTTTATTCAAAAAGCACAAATAGTTTCTTTACTTTATTTTTATCAAGTCCAAATCTTGTCATTATCAGCTTTTCTGCATCATACACAGTTCTGTGCCAGTTTAGTCCTTATTATCTTGTCCAACATTGTACATTTTTGGAGGAAAATTCTGCTTTTTATAGTTTGGTTATTTTAGAAATATTTTGCTCTTCAGAATTTATCGTAATAAACCTAATCACAATGTCTTGAGGGTTCATATCTTTGGGTGCCAAGTCCCGACTGATATACACATACAGTAGCACATATGCATCAATAACACAATATTGCAATGATTATAAAGTCATTTTACGTATTTTTTCACTCTCTTGTCTGTGTTTGTGTAGGTGAAGAGTGTGAGAACTCAGCTGGAGCAGGAGCTGAGCAAAAGGATCCAGGTCCAGGGTGATTTGAAGAGCCGGACACAGGAGGTGGACCGTCTGCGCTGTTCAGAGAAACAGATGAAGCAGGACATCAACACGACCCTGGAGACGAAGAGATCACTGGAGTTTCAGCTCGCACAGCTCACAAAGTATGAACTACAATATTTTTATAACTTTTTTTAATGCCTCTTTGCTCTTTTCTTTGTTTTCAATCATTGTTTCGTCTATTTTTGTCTATATTTTGTCTTGCGTACCCCGAAAATGTTGTCTTACACTCTTTAGTATTGTATAACAGTGTGTTTTTCTGCCATTGCAGCCAATAACAGCCATTTTATATTCTTGTTTTAGTTATATTTATGTCAAAATTGTCCTACAGAAACATTATTACGACCATTTTAGATTCAAATACCATTCAGAGGTCAATCCTATCTTTCTTTTAAATCTGAAATCATTTGAAGTACCTCTTGTCAATTGCACACTCCAAACACTCCATTATTTGTTTAGACATGAATACATTTAGTTATGCTTTATCCATTTTCTAATCAGCTTATCACCTCTTTAATTACACACAATAAAAATCTAAGTTTTAGGGATGTACAAGATCACGCAAGATACTATTGCTACAAGAGGAAAATTATCTTGTGAGATTTTTTCCCACGAGTGAATCTTTTGAGAAGCAGCAGTTCTACAAAACAGTACAGCTACAGTGACTTGCAAAAAATGATGGATTAGAAGTATTTTATAAATGGTCTTCTCCAGTAGCCAATCGTGTATATCTTGTCATATTCTGGAAATGCTGTTATCTCTATTGTTTTCTTGTCTGATAGGGAACAAGTTTTCTATTTTAAAGTCCATTTCCTTGTACGTTATCATTGTCTTGCACTTTGCTCATCAAATGTAGCTACTAAGTTCTCTCTCGTGTAGTGCAACTATTTTTCTAAAATAATTTACCAAAATAAATGCCAAATCAAATAGGTAATGTGTTACTATAACTACATATTTTGGCACACTTGTCTATTCCAGATTGTTAGTGTTGATCCATATTAACCCATACTCACTTAATACTGAATTTATTTAGACCTTGCTTCCATTATATCATTTAATTTTTTTGTGTAGACCACATTCTGTAGATGTACAAAACTCCACCATAAAAAGAAAAGAGTATCTGTGGTTTTCAGAACGGTGAAAAATTAGAACCGTTACCATAGCAATTAACAATTTAAAACTAAAAACTGTATCTTTTGAATTGGAAAATGCCCTCAAAAGGTTGAATATCACAGGAAGCTAAAACCATTGAATGTGTATTTGAAAAAGTACTGCTAGATAAACTGTTTGCCGTAAAATGTTGTCATTGCTATGATCAGGCCTAAAATGTTGTATCTTTTAGTATAAGTTAAGATAAGGCTAGTAGTTAACTTTTTTTTTTTAGCATGTTAACTAAGCCAAACCTTGAATGAAAAATTGTTTTATTCAGACATTTTTAGGTGTGTACCAGCCAAAAGTTCTTAATTCCTCAAATCTACTTTTGCCTGTAATGCTCTTTAGGAGTCGAGTCCAAAATGGCAGTAGAATTGGGTGTTTTTCTCACATTTAAGCGCAATTACTGAAGCTTAGAGAGGGACTGTGCCAAAGCTCCTCTGAAACGCTGTGTTTACATGGACAGATTAGCGCTTAGCTCAAATCCATAAACTCCATTACTAACTCCCAACTAATCTGCTGGCTCCATCTGCAGTCCATGTTTACTTTTGGCACATTTGTGTTTATTGAAAAATATTTATAAAAAACCTGCTTTTGTTTAACTTTTTGAATTTCTTTTTTAGGCAATACAGAGGCAACGAAGGACAGATGAGGGAACTTCAGGATCAACTGGAGGCAGAACAGTATTTTTCTGTGAGTACAAACATTTACAATTGCATTTCCTAACACGTTTTATTGAATTTGCGATTTTGGGAAAACACATTTAGATTTTCGGGTTTGATTGTAATGTTTTTGTGTTCGCTTTTCTCTCCAGACGCTTTACAAAACTCAGGTTAAGGAGCTGAAAGAAGAAATAGACGAAAAGAATCGGTTAGTTCAGGACGCTCACAAGAAGGTGCAGGACTTGTCCAGTGAAAGGTACGGAGTTTGTGTCCTTTTATTACACCAAATTGTATGTTTTAAAAATGAAAATAATGAAACTAAAGGAAAAAAATTATGAAAAATGTGTCAAGTACATCTTTGGTCCAGTTTGGTGTAGTGTATTTAAATAATTTTATTTTTTTTTGCTTAATTTCTTGTTGTTGGTTCTGTTTTGCCAAGTTCGTAAGAAGGGTGATTTAAAATATTTAGTCTTTTTTAGTGTATTTAGATGCTGATGTGTTTTGTTTTTGGTTGTTCTGGCATATTAAACCCCATTTCGTGTCTCTCTCTTGCTGTTTTGTTCTCAGGGACTCTCTGTCGGCTCAGTTGGACCTGACCGTGACCAAAGCCGAGTCGGAGCAGTTGGCCCGAGCGCTGCAGGAGGAGCAGTACTTTGAGCTGAGCCAAGAAAACAAGAAGGCCCTGACCAGGCACAAGCAGGAGATGAGCGAGAAGGACGCCACCATCTCCAGGGTAAGAAGAGAGTCTTAGGAAATGTGTGTAAACCAGATGTAAGTAGTGATGTTTCAGAGTTAATGTCTAAATGTTTCTGTGCAGCTCGAGGAATCGAATAAAACTCTGACCAAAGATGTGGAGAATCTGAGTAAAGAGAAGGCAGAGCTCAGTGACAAGCTGCAGACTCAAGATGAAGGTGAGGGTCTCCAATGTTTATTTCACAGTTATTGCTTTATGTTTCAGTCATGTAACACAATTTTATATGGAAATGTGTCAGACTGTGAGACTTTTTTTGTTATATTTTTCATGAAGAATATATTTGCCATATTCACAGTTCTCATAATTTTTAACTTGAATGAAATAGAAAGTATTTTGTTCTTGTGAAGGTGCACCTGAACAAAATATTATAAGTAATTACTCATAATTACTCATAATAAGTAATAAGTAATTACTCATAAATCACAACATATCCTTCCTTTGTTTTATTTTTGGGATCAGGATGCAATGCACAACCTTATTACTTACTGTCAGAAATATTTTTATTAGTTTTCTACTTATTACTTTCATGTTTTTTTACAGTTTTATTATAGCAAATAATAAATAGAATGAAAAGCATTAATTAAAGCATGAATTTAATTAAAACAAAAAATGCAGTGTATGCTATAGTAATGTTATTAAGGAAAATTATTATTACAATTATTATTACAATTACTTATTATTACAAATTATTATTAAAATTATTATTACAATTACTTCCACAGACGGTCAATGCAATAAATGGTTAAAGCCCTTGTGTATATTGCAGACATTCAAAGGAACTCTGAGTCATCAAGTTTGATTTGTGTTGTTGTTCTAAGGACTGTAATGTTTTTCTTTGTCTTTTCAGAGTACACAGCACAGAAGGAAGAAATTGCAAACTCAATCAGAGCTAACTATGAGAAAGTTCTCAACACTGAGCGCACACTCAAGACGCAGGTAAAGCACACACTAATCATCCCTACATCATAACAAACAAAACTCTATATTTCCAACGTTAAAATTTTGCGGGGCATTCTAGGCGGTGAACAAACTGGCAGAGATCATGAACCGTAAAGACATGAAGCTGGACCAGAAGAAGAAGGGCAGCACGGCCGACCTGAGGAAGAAGGAGAAAGAGAACCGGAAACTGCAGCTGGAGCTCAACCAGGAGAAGGAGAAGTTCAACCACATGGCCATCAAATACCAGAAGGAGCTCAGTGAGATGCAGGCTGTGAGTGCTCCACTACACACTCTCTTAACTGCTTATAGATGCATGTTCTGTCTGTGTGTGGAGAGCATCACTTCACTCGATAGAATTGCAAAAGCTTATTTTTATACATTTTAAAATTTATTCAGATTGATTAGTTGATTAAACACATGTGTATTGTCTTGTTCTTCTGTTGATATTTTGGTTCTAACATATATATATTAGAATATTGTTATTTTCTAGACTACTACTTAAGAGTTCAGTGTTCAGTTCAAGCAGACTCTTTTTTATTTTTATTTTTTACCAATATATAATAAGAAACAGCCCTTTTCAATCACATAAGTATAAGTAAAATATTGTATTTATTTGAACTGTACACTGTACATTAAGAAATATTTCTGTATTTGCACCAGTATAAGCTACACAGCTACTTCCCCCAATAGTCCCCAGGCAAGTTGTAAGGACAAAAGACAAGACCAAATTGACATTATATAGAAAAAGGATGATACAAAGATATTAAAGTTAAAAGGCCACATAAAAGCAGATTAGTGGGTAAGAGCATACAGAACTAAGACATAGACTTGGACACAGTGACACAGGGCAAACAATACACACATAAATCAAAGGTCTCATCAAAATGATTCTGTTTGTATCGTAGCAACTGGCAGAGGAGTGCACGTACCGGAATGAGCTCCAGATGCAGTTGGACAGTAAAGAGAGCGACATCGAGCAGCTCCGAGAGAAACTCAACGACCTCCAGCAAAGAATGGACAACTCCAGTGTGACCAGTTTGCAGGCCGATGAGACGGACAGCAACATCGCAGGTACACTCCTGTACAGCACTGTCCACTATTATCCAATTTTATTCAATACTATCTACATAAGAAGTCAGTGAGCTTGTTTATCGTACATGTAGTGGTCTTCTCTAGTCACATATGTGCACATTTGTCCTGACTTTTGGTTATTTCTCATTCCAACTTTATTTTGAACATGACACATTTCATGCCATTTTGCTTTCTGAGAATAGTGTATACACACCACTATTCAAATTAAACTGAACAGTTGTCAGTTTATATAATTACAGTGTATAGACTTTTTTTTTTGGTAATTTTCCTGGAAAAACTGGTTACACATACTGTTGAGACCACACAAAGAAGAAGTTCTAAGAAACTATTTCCAAGATAAGATTACTTTATTTTCAGTAATGGGGAAATGGTTAGAATGAACCTTCACCAAAGCAATGAAGGAAGGATAACTGAAAGAAAGTAGAAGAACAGAGCCAAAATATTATAGCTACATCATTGCAGTATGTGGTATTAGACAACAGCTCATTAAACGCTGTATCTTATGTTTGTCACGTTTTCTCCTTCACATGAACTAACCATCTCTTTCCCAGCTCCATTCTGGTTAAATCACTGTCTCATCTTCCTCATGTCCAGTCGGTCTCCTTCTCTCTGTAACTCCTTTACTTTTCCCTCAGTGAGTAACATTGGTCCTAAACTCTCTTTGCCTGCTCTGGTCTGCAGCTGTAGTGTGCCTGGTACCTTGATCCTAAACAGATTTATTTTGTTTTAGTAGCCCTTTATTTAAATACAGCATTTAAAGGTATCGATTCCATATTACTCTTAAGATTTGGAAATTAATGAATACACACATTTTTGCAACATTAGCACCATTTTAAACACTGTCCGTTAAAGACACACTCTTTACGTGGCATGAACTCCCTAAAGTAATGCTTGCACAAGATTAAAACCCTTGAAATTCTTTCTTTACCTTTTTAATTATGTTCAAACGCATGCACTTTCTGGATTTAAACTCTTCTAACATGCATCTGTTTTTTGTAGAATTTATTGGGCAGTTCTTTGGGCAGGATTCAGAATGATGAAAAGTTAGGATCATTACCATAGTAACAGTTCAAAACTAAATGTTATATCTTTTTAATGTTCATCTGTCCTCAAAATGGAAGCTGAAACACACGAATAAGCAGCTCTTGATGTCAAAATATGTCCTCTGTGCGCTGTCTGCATCTGATTATATGTAATACTTTTGTTGTTTGTTCAGGAAGTGTGTGTTAACATGCTAGTTGTTGTTGCTTTACTGACATGAAACACCGTTCTGGTCTGAAAATAATTAGGATGTTTTGGAATGCATAGGATAAGTGAGGAATAATTTTGGACCACTGCAAAATTCTGATATTAGATTTAGTATGAATTAGTGTCTGAGTTTCGATACTTCTGTCAATACTAGTCTCACGATTACCTATGATTTTACCTATTGCTTTTTTTAACAGCTTCAAATGTTTCTTGAGTTTGATTTTGTCCCCGTTTGGACTTGCATGGCCCTGTTTTTCAACTCATTTTTCTGCATTGTCTGTGCTGTAGGCCAGGCTGATTTCTTTGTATCGCTGCTTTACAGAATCCAGACTGGAGGGTTGGCTGTCCATTCCTAACCGCGCTAATATCAAACGCTACGGCTGGAAGAAACAGGTGGGGTTTTGGTCGTTTCAGATTCTCATTACTCTCAAACATAAATATAACTTTGACCACTTCTCTTTTTTGAAATGGTCTTCAGTACGTGGTAGTAAGCAGCAAGAAAATCCTTTTCTACAATGACGAGCAGGACAAGGAGCAGTCCAATCCCTCCATGGTACTAGATATAGAGTAAGTACTACAGCTTTATACTCTGCACTTTTTATTTCAATTTTAAGGTGTCTTTTTTTCTAAGACGTATTTTAAAATGATTTGTTTTGCAGTAAATTGTTCCATGTCAGACCCGTGACACAAGGAGACGTGTACCGAGCGGAAACGGACGAGATTCCCAGAATATTCCAGGTTGGACTTCTGTAGAATTTTTCTTTTTGTTTCATTATTTAGGAATTGTTGTGTTCATAACATTTTAATTTTTATTACCACTCTCTTTCTGTTTCATACAAAATAACTGTATTTGATACAGTTATTATAATAATAATATTATACGGACGAGATTCCCAGAATATTCCAGGTCGGAATATTTACTTATTTAATACTTTCTGTTTCATACAAAATAACTGCATTTGATACAGTTATAATATTAGTATTATTGTCTTAAAAAAAGACCCCAGAAGTTAACGTACATAAGGAGACAATATCGTTGGCTTAGTTTTTGTTTTCTTTTGAGACAATACAAAACTAACATTAATATTTTAAAACTGAAGACAAAATTAATCTATTTGTTGGCATAAAATACTGGGACTTTAACTTGGTGTGAATGATTGTTTCAGATTTGTACGCAAGTTCGTATTCAAAGTGCTTTACAGAATAAGGAATTAATCTATGTTTTGGCATAAAATACTGGGACTTTAACTTGGTCTGAATGATTGTGTCAGATTTGTACGCAAGTTGATTTGTATTGCACAATTCGCGCACAATTCGTATTCAAAGTGCTTTATAGAATAAGTACAAACAAATCAAAACATGAACAATCATAAAATTTACATCAAGAAAGAGAGAAGAGTGTGGAATAAAAACTTTTCAGTGACGTTTCTGAACTCTCTTTGCGCTCTTTTCCCTCTTTGTTTTTCATGTACCCCTTTTTCCCCTTTGCCTCTCTGTAGATCCTGTATGCCAATGAGGGTGAGTGCCGGAAGGAGGCCGAGGTGGAGGTCCCCCAGGGCGACAAAACCAACTGCCTCCCACACAAAGGGCACGAGTTCATCCCCACGCTCTACCACTTCCCCTCCAACTGTGAGGCCTGTGCCAAGCCTCTGTGGCACGTGTTCAAACCCCCGCCCGCCCTCGAGTGCCGCCGCTGCCACGTCAAGTGCCACAAGGACCACCTCGACAAGAAGGAGGAGGTCATCACGCCATGCAAAGGTACGGGCAGTACGCAGTGTACACAGGGTGTGGTATGAGCGTGTAATCGACATCAAGGGAAACTAGTGAAGTGAGCAATAGGGAAGTTGTGTCGATTGATCATTTTATTTAGATTATAAGGATTGATATGGGACAACAACAGGTACTATATATACATATATACTCTGACTCTAATACCCCTCAAAATTACAGTAGATTTTTATAGTTATTTTTTGCTCTTGTACTATTACAAAATTGATTAGTCTTGGCCTACTTCTTTAGACTTTAGAAATGTTCACATACACAGAGCTTGTTTGGCACATACAGCAACAACACAACACACCACACACAGACATATTATTTCTTCTCACTATGCTGTACCAGACTGGTATCGGTATCTGCGAGTACTCTAAAGATGGTATCGGTACAACACTATTTATACGTAAACAGATTCAATTATTTATTCACATGTTTAATCTGTATTTAGAAAAAATGTTTCCTAGTTTTTTCCAACATAGTTTTTTTTAGCATGAACATATGAGATGCATAATAACTTTAATAGATTTGATCACGTCCATTTTTTAGTCAGCCAATCAAGAGGACATGTCTTTAGTCTTAGTGGATAGTATGATGCGTATTCAGTTTCCTGCAGAGAATTGCTTAGTCAAGGCAGTGATAGAGATTCTTTGCTGGTGAAGTTGGTGGTGAAGTTAAGGAAGTCAAGGCGAGCACCTTAACTATAAAGTGCTGCAGGAAACTGTGGTATTGTTATGATTAGTTCAAAGGTTCAAATGTAGGTTGCATTAGTCATTCCTAATACTTTTCTACATAAATAGTTATATTTGTTGAAGTCCTGTGCAGATGTAGTGTTGTGAGTGCAGTTTGGGTCAGATACTCAGAGATATGTAATAGTGTGAAGAGCTTTTGTCACGCCCCCTTCTGGTTGATCAACAGGACATGTCTTTAGTCGCCCTACTGAACACACAGTCAGGCATACTGATGAATATGATTTCAGCTAAAATCTAAAATGAGCACTAACCCCGTGTCCACTCCACAGTAAACTACGACGTGACCTCTGCCCGGGACATGCTCCTGCTGGCCCTCTCCCAGGACGAGCAGAAGAAGTGGATCGGCCATCTCGGAAAAAAGATTCCCAAAACGCCGCCCTCGTTCTCCCGAGCCTCTCCCCGCACCATGTCCACGCGCTCTGGACCCAACCAGTCTTTCCGCAAAAACCCTAAAAGCAATGCAAAACTGAGGTAACTAGACACCAAATGTTTCACTGGGCTGCACAATAATGACTGTGATTATAATGTTAGAATTTTTTTTTTTTAAATAGTTGTTTTGAGGGACCAGATGATCTAGATAGAGGGTGAACATTGTAACTTGAATGGCGTTTTACAATTACTATGTCCTAAACCCAGAATGACAAGCACACTCAAATATATGGATTATTACATAGATCTCCAAAGCATCAAACTAAATTGTTATCTAGTTTACAATTTTCCACATCAAAAAATTGTTTAAAATTGATTACATAGGGATAACTAAAGAATCGAAAATCAGATACTAACTGATACTAAAGCTAGTATCGAAACTAGATACTCATTTGAGCAGGTAAAGTCACATTCACAGCACCTTTTGAATGATTTTGAGCTGTATCAGGACAAGTATTAGACTTAGACACGACAATAAACTTTATTGATCCACAAGGGAAATGACTTAGACACAGCGGCTCACACATCACAATATAATATAATATAATAATAAAGAGTAAAAAACATCAATCAAATAAATGTTGAAAATCACATTCTGTTTTTTTATTATCATCATGGACTTGGCAATGAATATCAGGTCTGTTCCTTAGTATCGCAGTCCAGTTTGAAATTTGAGTATCATAACAAAACTATTGTGCAGCCCTTATTTTGAAACAAGTCTTCCACCCCAAATTGCATGACCAGACTGTGTTCCATTGTTTCAGGGTGTGTTGCAGTTTCAAGTCTGTTTTTGTGTTGTTTTGTTTGTATCTCTTTTTGTTTTTTAAATCCCCGGAATGGGATGGGAAATGGCCGTTAGTCACATGACCTGCTGTTTGT